>JAODFZ020028120.1:0-13664 GCA_027574845.2 Deinopsis erosa
AAACTGCGAAATATTAATTAGCCTATAACTCTTTTGTTTTTCAAAATATTTAATTCTAAATTTAATTAAAGTAAACGAATATAAATACTCTATTAGGCATTTAAAGAATTTTTGGAAATTTTTCATAAATGTAGAAGTTATTCGCTTTTTTAGTTTTTGACAGTTTTTACGTTTTAGTGAATATCTCGGAAAGTATTTGACATATTCATTTTTTTTTAACATATAATGGCTTGTTTCATTAATACGCATTTTTCATTCCATTTAACCCATTCTGTGTCTCTTATAGTTTACGAGAAATCTAATTGGCTTCTAATTGAATAACTAAAACGATATTTTTGTAGGTTTTCTAAAATAACGCAATATTATTTATTGGTAATGAAATAAATATGACACTTATATTGACAGTTCACACAGAATTAATGCATAAAAACAACTATGTATGTAGATCTTTGGCTTAAAACAATCGCAAAATCGCTAATTACTCAGCTTTAACATGTTGATTTGCCTTATTTGCTTTGCAACTCTCTTTGCATTTCAGATATAGATTATTCAAATCGAATGCCAACGTAATATTATCCAAATTGAAGACGAATTTAATCAATTTCGACTTGGAGTCGACTGTTGGTCGACGCAACACCTCTTTCCCATCCTGGAATAGAATGATGGATGGCAATTGTTTGCTCATGCTGCCATCGTTGACGTGATACTTTTGTCCCGCATCCGGATAACGTCCAATATCGACTTTACCAAATTTCAGGTTAGGTAAATTGTATTTGGTGCTCAATTCGGCGTAGATTGGAGCGAAATTAACGCACGCGGGATTCCATACGGTATAGAAGGCAACCAACCACACCGTTTTCTTATCACGCGCCAATTCATCGTCGAGTCCATTCACACCGCGGAAATAGATGACATTATCGGGCCCTGAATACGCTGGTTCCGGTAAAAGTAGAGCACATACTGCAAAAAAGAAATTAACATATTTAGAATGCCATCTAGCGGTAGATTTGTGTACTATTCCACACAATTCACAACACATAAAATGTATTTTGCTTATTTTTAGGTGTATAGGCAACCCTTAGCTCTAATAGATGTGAACCTACATATAAAAATGATCGCAAATATAATGCCCATTAGCATATCAGCATAAAACCATAAAATCAAATTCGCCACCTTCGTATAAATGAAACTCGCTGATAAGTAGTTGATCATTGTGACGCTTCCAGCCTTCCTTGTCCTTATCATAATCACAATGATGAGGAAGAATAAGATTTCCGTTTCTTTCTGTTGTGCGTAAGTAAAAAAAAACACATTCAATATCAATATTTTAGGTTAGATTTCATATATGTATTTACCCCATCAAATTCACATTCTTCCACATTGAATAAATAATTGCAAACGCCTGGTAGACGCTTTAATGTCATATAAGATAAACTTAAAATTATATTTAATATGTAATACGGTTTTGTTAGCTGTATTAAATCGTTCTTGAAAGACATCTTTTCTGTGATAACAATTGATTAAGAAATTGTTGGCCTTAATTTCTGCCAAGGCTCACTTGATACCACTCACAATGTGTAGGTGTGTGAAGTTTGCTACTTAACTTCAATTATTATTAAAATATTAAATTATTTATCTATATGAATTTATAAGCTCTGTTTAGACATAAATCAACGTTCTATAAGGATATTTGTTTAATTTTATTGAGCGAAATATAAAATGCATTTGAACTACTGTCAAATGTACGAGTAGTTCGAATAAATTGTATAGTCGGATAAATCGCTCAAAAACAGCTTATTGATTTTTATAGCTATCTTCGTCTGTCTAATAGTAAAAATTATATATTCGTCTCTTTCTAGAAACAATCTGATTGGTTGATTTAGTAGTATAATTCTCTATTTCACTTTAATTTATTAGATGTTTATATAAATCTGTTTCTTTTTAGTAAGTTGGAACAATTTATATATCAGCAATGTATATGCATTTATCTTCTTCAATGTAATAACGTAAAACGTCATATTTTGTATAAAAATCGAATCGAATAAACATAGAGAAAATACAAATACAAATAATGGATACACAATTAGATGACGATGAAGAGAATCAAGAAATGTTTATAGATTTTCCAATGGAAGTGCAAAAAGCGATCGAACAGGTAATTAACCTAAAAATACGATCTAAAAGTGAAAAAACAATTGAATTTTAGGTGCTGCCAAGTAATGATCCATTAGATAAAGCCGATTTCAATGCAATTGATTATATAAACACGCTATTCCCTACGGAACAATCGCTCGCCAATATCGACGACGTCGTCAGCGACATGGAAATTCGCATAACCTCAATCGACAACGAAATCAGTAATGTGGTGCGGGAACAAACGACGGCTAGTCAAGATGGACGTCAGGCGTTAGACGACGCACAGAAGCTAATCAAACAGTTGTTCATACATATGCGAGATATTAAGGAGCGCGCTGAGAAGTCGGAGGAGATGGTGCGCGAGATAACGCGCGATATCAAGCAATTGGATTGTGCGAAAAGGAATCTGACGCTGGCGATCACCACACTGAATCATTTACATATGTTGGTGGGCGGCGTGGAAAATTTGAAATTGTTGACGCAGAAGCGTTGCTATGGTGAAATAGCGCTGCCATTGCAAGCGATAAGTGAGGTTATGTCGCATTTCGAGCATTATTCGGATATACCGCAAATTAAGGCGTTGAGCGATCAGGTGAGCGCTATACGACACGAATTAGCCGAGCAGATTACGAAAGATTTTCATGAGGCGTTCGCTGGAAATGCGAAAATGCCGAATAAGCAGCTGGCGCAAGCGTGCCTAGTCGTCTCAGCGTTAGACAGCAAAGTGAAACAGGATCTGTTGAAATGGTTCGTTAATTTGCAGCTGATTGAATATAATCACTTATTCGAATCGACTGAGGACACGGCGTGGCTGGATAAAATCGATAAGCGCTACGCATGGCTGAAGCGCCATCTATTGGAGTTCGAGGATCGTTTAGGGAATATGTTCCCGCAGACGTGGGAGGTGAGCGAACGTATCGCCGTGCAATTCTGCGTGAATACGAAAGACGAGCTGGATCGGATTATGGGGAAGCGGAAACATGAGATCGACGTGAAGTTGCTGCTGTTCGCCATACAGAAGACGACGAATTTCGAACATTTACTCGCGCGCCGCTTCACCGGCGTCACGCTGAACGCGAATTTACGGCTGGGCGACGATTTGGATTTGAACAAATCGCCGTTTCACGGCCTAATCGGCGCCTGCTTCATTCCCCACCTGAAAATCTACATTGATAGCGTCGATCGCAATCTGGCTGATTTGATAGAGCGCTTCGTGCAGGACGAGAAGCTGAACTTGGTCACTGAGAGTGTGGAAACGCAAACGGCCGTCATTCCAAGCTGCGCCGATTTGTTTCTATTCTATAAGAAGAGCATGATTCAGTGCAACCAACTGGACAATACGCAATCGATGCTCGATTTGACGCGCGTCTTTCAAAAATACCTACGCGAATACGCGCTACGCATCTTGCAGAATAACATCCCCAAGATTGAACAGCAACAGTTGATTGGGAAGGGGGCGAGCGTGCAATCGCTGACGAAAGATTTGCAGAAAATGTCGACGAGCGGCTTCATGCACAACTTCAGCTCGCTGCTCAAAGAGGGCGAAGTGACGCGCTTCACGAAAGATGAACAAATCAAAGTGTGCTGCATACTCACAACAGCTGAATATTGTCTGGAAACGAGCGAACAGCTGCAGGATAAATTAAAGGAGAAAATCGAAGCGAATTTAGCGGATCAAATCGATTTGACGCAGGAACAGAATCATTTCCATTCCGTCATATCAAATTGCATACAGATACTGATACAGGATTTGGAGAATGCCTGCGAACCGGCTTTGGTCGCGATGAGTAAGGTAGGCAACCCATTTAACCTCTATAAATGTGTCATTCAAATGACAGATCATATTACGCATGCGCAGTAACAATATTTTTTATTGTTTTGTTCAGTTTGTTGTCAATTTGTGATTATTATTGCGTTTCATATGAAATTTATACATTAAACGCAACAGTGTGCTTCTAATATCAATTAAGAATATAACAAAAATGTACTTGCTGTCATTTGAATGACACATTTTAATATATTAGGTATGCAACTCAATTAACCTATAAATGTGTCATTCAATTGACAGCTTCCATTACGCATGCGTAGCAACAACATTATTTGATTGTTTCGTTCAGTTTGTTGTGATTTTGTGGTGTTTTTTTGATTATGATTGCGTTTTTTCTGATTTATTTACATTAAACGCAACAATGGGCCTGTAATATAAAAGAAAAATGGAACGAAAATGTAGTTAATGTCATTTGAACGACACATTTTAAAATAATAGGTATGCAACCCAATAAACCTATAAATGTGTCATTCAATTGACAGCTTCCATTGCGCATGCGCATCACCTACATTATTTGATTGTTTCGTTGAGTTTGTTGTGATTTTCTGTTTTTTTGCGATTATTACTGCGTTTTTTGTGACTTTTTTTATATTAAACGCATCAATGTGCTTGTAATATCAACGAAGAATTGAACAAAAATGTTATTTGAAAGACACATTTTTGAAATAACGTATAATTTGATAAATTTTGTTGTTTACAGATTCAATGGCAGAATGTGGACATTGTGGGCGATCAAAGCGGCTATATAACGGCGCTAACGCAACATTTCAAGACGTGCGTGCCGATAATACGCGACAGTTTAGCGAATTCGCGCAAATACTTCACGCAGTTCTGTATACGTTTCGCGAATTCGTTCATTCCGAAATTCGTACAGAACATCTATAAGTGTAAGCCGATTAATACAGAGGGCGCTGAGCAGCTGCTGCTCGACACGCACATGCTGAAAACGGTTCTATTGAATCTGCCGTTGATTGCCTCGCATATAAATCGACAAGCGCCCGCTGCCTTCTCTAAAGTGGTCAATAAGGGCATGTCGAAGGCGGAAATGATACTGAAAGTGGTAATGACACCAATTGAACCGCACAAATCGTTTTGTGATCAATACATGAAGTTGTTACCCGATTGTCAGCTGTCTGAATTCTATAAGGTGTTGGATATGAAGAATGTGAAGCGACAGGAGCAAGCTGTGCTAGTGGAATTGTTCAAGAATCAAAAACCGTCCATGTTGCATGCAGATGAGGGGAGGGTGGAGGAGGATGGGAACATAAAGAAATTGGAAAAGATGATTAAGAAGAAATTACCGAATTAATTTGGTAAATAGAAACATTCCATTACGCGTTGTGATTTATTTATACATATATATATATAGTTGTACTTATACATCTACTTACCGGTAGATGACGCTAGAGTGTAAGGTTATTAAACGCATCCAATTATACATGGAAATGTTTATAACAACAAATTCTGTGTAAGTGAGTCACATCCTATTTTCTAAGAATTGTTAATTCAATTAATATGATTATTTAGTTTAATATTCGATAAATGTAAGTACATACTATTTCTAACCTAAAAATATGTACAGTGAATTTTTTTTAAGCAATCCAGCATCAATATGAGTAAAACGAAGAGGTTAGGCGATCTCTTAAAGAAAATGAATGCAAGACCACATTTGGAAATAACCGAATGGCAATTAGATGAAATTGTTTCGGTGAAATCATACAGTAAAGCATTAATGGCATTTTTAATGCGTATGAAAGCAAGGCAGCGGCTCTATGATGAAAATTATTCCACATACATTGATAATATGCATGATTTAGAAGAGTTTTTAAAGAAAATTGCAACGTTTGATGGAAACGCTTTCATCATCTATAAAACGACATCTAGTGACGTTCTGCAACACTACGTTATCGCCTACGTTGCTAAGCAACGTAAACTATTAGTGATGCATGATGGGAAGATGAAAATTGATCAGCAATTCTTTGACTTATGCAAAGTACACTTAAAATCAGATTTTTTATTTAATAATCAAGCGTGTGGATTGAATGGTGATGGTAATTCCACAATATACGCGATACTGTATTATGAAAGGTTATTGCACGATTTGTCGGATGTTGCCGAGTGTTTGAAAAATTTTGCAAATGCACCAAAACCTTTTCCCAACGCAATTCAAGCAATTAAAACCGATTTGAAATTGTCGCTTATTGGCAATTCCATAACAGCTCTATTAGCAGCTGATTCAACTAACGAAGCGGTTAAATTGAAGGTTAGGAATTTTGTTGATATTTTATTGATAGGAAATGAGATTGATTATGACGATTATGAACGTACTATGCGTGAGGAATGCGAGCAATATGAGAAGGATGAAAATTACGTTATGGATGAAGCGAAAATCAAAGCAGCACGAAGTAAATTGGACGATTCATTAAAAGAAATGAATTTAGATGACTCGAGCGATATAGTTGAGGTTAATGAGGATGATTTGAAGAATTTTGGTGCAGTTATTAATTATTTGAAGAATATTGAAATGACGAATCATTTAAGAAACATTTTTAATGCAATTTCATTGAATTATGGCATTGATAATAAGAAATTGTTGCAATTTTTTGAGGTTATCTCTAAAACAGCTAGCAATGAGGCAATTGAAGTGAATGAAGTTAGTCTCGATGCATTGCCAACTGTAGTACCAGCAGAAATAGTGGATTTAACTGATTTTAAGCGGTTAGAACAGATTTTAGCTGAAATTCATACCAAAAGCGATTTATATAATTTAACTATCGACGAATTTAAGGAAATATATGCAAGTAATGATGATTTGATTAAAATTGAAGGTCAAATCGGTGAAATTAAGCGGCTGGTATGCGATTGGTCGATGGAGGATATAAATAAGTGGGCGAAATTACAGAAAGGAAAAATTCGAGATGATTTTTTATTAGCTATTGCCTATATGTGTCGTGCAAATTATCTAGTAACTGGATATGAAATACGCGATACGCAACTGGTATCGCTTCTCTCCTATTTGAATACAGAGAAAAATGTTTTCCTTCAAATACACACGGGTGAAGGTAAAACAACAGTTATTTCATTGTTGGCAACATTGGAAGTGCTGCGTGGTGAAACAGTTGATGTTATTACAACGAATCAGATCCTAGCAGGCGATGCGGTACGAACAAGGAAAGATTTCTATAAGATATTTGGCGTTACCATAGAAACGAATGAGGAGAATAAACACCGGCCAACTCGATTACGAAAACATTGTTATTTAGCTGATATTGTAGTAGGCGATATTGCAACATTTCAATTCGATCACTTAAGCGATGTGCTTGAACAATATGGAACGTTATGCGAACGAAAAAAGCGTCGTATCATCATCGATGAGGTGGACAACATTGTTATTGATAATGGAAGCTATATAGCGAAGATAGCGCAACCATATCCTGGCGTTGAAATATTGCGATACGTTTATATCAAAATATGGATTGAGCTACGTAAAATTGAAGATGAATTATTGAAAAAATTTAAGAAGGAACGTGATGATATTCTGCAAGTGGAACAACCAAGTAAGCAACTATTTGATCGAATAAAGGTTATGTTGTTAAATACATTCTCAGAGATTGAGGTTAGGTTGAAAGAGGCGTCCATTTTAGATAAAATAAAATTTCTACCTAAACATCTTATGCATTATGCTGAACGTATGATGGTAATGTGGAAGGAAAACGCTTTTGCAGCGCAATATAAATGTCATATCAATGAACAGTACATAATTCGTAAAATTGATGATGGGAAAGATGTGATTATACCGATGGATTATCAAAATACGGGCGTTATGATGAAGAATACAGTATGGTCGAATGGTTTACATCAATTTCTACAACTGAAACATAATTTAGAGGTGGCTGCTGATAGTTTAACAAGCGCATTCATATCAAACATTGAATATGTTAAGTTGTATGATAAGAAATATGGTATGAGTGGTACATTGGGGTCGGAAGCAGAGCAAGAATTACTAGGTCACATTTACGATATTACATATCAACGTATACCAACGCATAAAATGAAATCGTTCGAGGAGTATAGTGGATTTTTGATTGAGGATAGAAAATGGTTGGATTTGGTTGCAATTGAAACGGTTTTGTGTCTGTACGAGAATCGCTCCGTATTGATTATATGCGAAACGATTAAAGATGTTTTAGCTTTGGAGGCGACTATACGAGGTTTATGCGAATTGGAGAAATTAAAGGCGTCGATTGAAACGTACGCGGATGAGGAGAGCAGCGAAATTGTGCATGTTGAAGTTGGCTGCTTGAAGGTGATTATTGCGACGAATATTGCTGGTCGTGGCACGGACATTAAAACGAGCGATGCATTGGAATCGTTTGGTGGTTTGCATGTGATTGTTGCGTATCTGCCGCGCAATCAACGCGTTGAAGAACAAGCGTTCGGTCGCACATCGCGTTGCGGCAAAAATGGATCTGCGCAACTAATTATTCGACTTAGCGAAATTAACGACTACAATCTGAACGTACAGCACATAACATTCGATGATATTAAAAGGAAACGAAATGAATTGGAGAAAATGCGCTTGAAAACAATACAGGAAGCGGAATTGAAAAATGTTTTATTCATGGACAAACTATTTAATGAATTCACCGAATTTTATCGCTCTTTAAAGAAGAAATGGATTAAGGAACCGGGCCAGTTGTATCTGTGCAACGATTTGAAGGAATGTTGGGCATTTTTCCTAAACGAAATCGCATTAATTAATCAGCAAGGAGATCAAGAAAATGTTAAAAACTTATTTGAAGAGTTTAAATCAAACGCTTCCGGTATACATGCGAATGAAAAAATATCATTCAATGCGTATTATTGTGTACAACAAGCAGAATTCTTTATGGAAAATTGTCATTTCGATAAAGCTAAAGCTAGTTTGGAACGTGCAATTGATTTAGGTGAGAAAGATGGCGTTCTATTAGCCGGGGCGTATATAAAATTTTTTGAGATTGTTATGAAGGAAGCAAGTCCATTCAAAGAACGCTTAAAGCAAGCATTACTAGGCATCATTTTTATAGATTCTAAATTTGATGAGACTTACAAGGAACAAGCAATCACATGGTTGGAGAAGGCTCAAAAATCACTTGAAGTTGAAATTGATTATATGAAACCAATTTTATGTAAAGAAAGCAGCGAAATTCGTTTTATTCTCATTCCAAATGAGAATCAGGTAGAAGAAGACGAAAATTTATTAACAAAACAATTTAGTTTACGTTTAACGAGTTTAAATGCGTTTTACGAACAAATCAAATTATTGCTGGTTGAATGTAGGAAAGATAAAATGATTGTATTGAATATGCGCGTTCCGAAATGTTTAACTGAATTAAAGCAATTGACAGATATGACGAATATTGCCGAATTGGAACATATCGGTTTGAGCGTTATGTATGCGGTGCGTGAAGTGCGCGACATACCAAAAACAATTGTTATAGGATCACGCATACAAATCTCTAGTGGAATGACAATTTTAGCTTCTTGCATCGCATGTCCAGTAGCATTACCCGTACTAGGACCATTAGCGGCCACTCTAATCACCGAAGCCATTCTCGATTTAGTGTTCGAATTGATGACGCACGGTGGCGCTGCATTCAGCTTGAAAACGTACTGGAAGAACAAAGCCATTTCGTATAGCATCTCTCTACTCACATTGGGCTTGAATGTTCTAGCAACGTGCACGAAAATAATCGAAGAAGCGATCGTTATGCTCCAACGAATATCGACGCTGTTGCGTAATATGCCGCATTTCAAATTTCTATGCAATCATTTAGCGACTATTATTGATTACTTGGCGAAATCATTGCAAGCCATTTTAATTAGCGCTAAAGCAGCACAGAATGCGAATCGTCTATACGCGGCACGCACAGTCTTCAAAATGGTGGGAATGAATTTGATGAATGCTGCCACACATCATGTGTTCGATGAACTAATCATCTCGCCCATATTGAATACAGCTTTAAAGAAACTACGACCGCAAATTGAGGCTGCTGTACGCGCAAATGTTCTGAAAAACATTAATCGGGAGAAAATGGTGAATATAACAAAA
Organism: Deinopsis erosa; assembly: GCA_027574845.2. Lineage (NCBI taxonomy): Eukaryota > Metazoa > Arthropoda > Insecta > Coleoptera > Staphylinidae > Deinopsis > Deinopsis erosa. Next base: position 10,056 of record JAODFZ020028120.1, read on the forward strand.
GACGACTTGGACAACATTCTGTTTGATGTGATGGATAATGCAAGTTTAACAATATTATTATATAATACGTGTAGATCGTGGTATAAGAAGGCTGGTGGATGGTCAGCGAAAGGAGTTGCTCTTCTAACCGATTTGGCAATAAGTGGAAAACAAATTTATTCATATACCGACAAATTCTGTAAGGAATTTAATAAAAAACTTGAACAGCTTACAATTAGTAGAAACGAGCCGACTATGGATTTTAATAAACAAATTGATGTAATTGTTCGTAAAGTGAGTGACAAAGTCTATGGAATTGTTTTTAGTTGTGCAAACACACAATTCCATACTTTTATTGCTGAACCGACGAAGACGCTAATATCGCATATGTATACAGACGCATATGAAGATCCATCAATAGACAATGAAGATCAGCAACTAAATGAGTATATAATAGCATGCCAGACTTTAGGCGTGTCGCCTGATGCGCCCGAGAGTGAAAAACGCGCGGCTTGGTTGAAATTAACAAAGAAATATCATCCCGATCAGGGTCTAACACCAAATCAGAAATTAATGATGGAAATAAATGGAGCCTATCAATGCGTACAACAATACCGAATTATTGAGAGTAAACCGCAATTGGCTCTGCCAAGCTATGATGCCGTTCATAAAGGCAATATGAAAACGCTCAGCAGCAATTTGGAGGTTACGTTTGTGATTAAAGATAAGAGCACAGGCGATATCATAGAGCGCATTGGTGATTTCACAGATACCATTGAAGTCGATTATCAGAATGAACATTACACAACGCCCGATGATGTTGTTAAGCGTTTAGGTCCTTCCGCATCGATACAAACCGATACCGATTGTTTCTATATAGCGATACAGACGCGAATGCGTGAATTGAATCGTACTGATAATTTATGGGAATTGCGTAACATTGCTGAACGACAAAGCGATGATAATAGTTTATATGATAGGTTAGTGTCGAATGCGCAATTATTGAAATCGGAAATGAGTCAAGATGCTTACGACCGCGTCATGTCTTCCATGCTGGTTGGTGGTAGGGAGCAACGATTTCGTCGCAAGCCATTACTCGACGATCACTATCCATCCACTGGTATTGTTATTCATAAAGATACCGGTTCGAAGCAATTAATGGCCGATTTTTATAATCAATTTTTGGACGGCTATAAACGATACGAATATTATAGCAGTTTGAGTGAGCGCGATAAGTTAACGTTTCGAAATAATGCGAAACATTTGCCAATTTTCAGTCATATTGAAGACAAAACAAATTTTATGTTAGGCTTAATTCGTGTTGAATACAAGGAATTGAATACCGGTCAAGAGAAATCGATTAAATTGGCGACCATTTCGGGAACTGGGGGCAAAAATCCGGAACCGTTCAATACCCGCGTGAGAGTTGATAAATATGGTGAAATGTCGATACAGGCTGATGGTGAAATATGGAAATTTGATAATAACGAAAATTATCAATTCGTTGATCCGGCGCAAATAAATAAACAGAATATTATTAATTTGGAGAGCGGTCGTCAAATGAAGATGAAATATTCAGAGAAATGTTGTGCCGCACAAAAAGGCCTCTATTCAGCGGCTAGTATTCTACAAGAAATACGAAAACATAATCCAGAAATTGAAATTAAAAAAGTGTTTTGCATTGAAACTTATTTTGATCCGAAATATAAGCATTTAAATGAATCGGACAGAAAACTTCGAAGCGATGAAGTTATTATTGAACAATCTTGTGGACAGTGCCATGATGTATTGAAGGAAATAACTAGAAAAACTAATAATAAATGATTTTTAATAATTTTATAAAAATTTGTAATAAGTAGTTGCTATCTATAATAAAATAGCTGCCATCTATAATAAAATAGCTAAACTAGAAATGTTTTGTAGGCTGCATATGTTAAACAACTCGACATAACCTCAAATGCAAATTAATATTTTCAAATAATTAAACTTGTTTTGCTGCGAATTCTAAGTGAATTTTAAATAATTTATAATGGCCACAGGTCTAGATACATTCGTAAATCGTATCCTTTATAAAAACGCAACCAAAAACCGTTAAAAATTGTTTACATTGAAAATATTTTCTTTTCATTCCTTTTATAGATACTGTATCAATTATTACGACGGATGGACGCAACTTTATTGTAAGTATACAAGGGAACGTTATCTTATTTTCATTAATGTTAAATTGACGACTTGCAGGGTACATTAAAAGGATTTGATCAAACAATCAACATAATATTGGATGAATCGCATGAAAGAGTCTATTCAACGACAACGGGCGTCGAACAAGTCATGCTAGGTTTACATATAATACGAGGCGATAATGTGTAAGCAATTAATTCATTCAAGTAAAGAATTTCATATGAAATTGACAATTTTTAGTGCCATTATTGGACTTATCGATGAGGATTTGGACAATAGGTTAAATCTACCAACAATTAAGGCTGAACCATTAAATGCAATTGTACATTGAATAGAATAAAACGCTTCAATAATAATTTTGATAAATTCTAACCTAAAAATCATAGGCACGTGTTTGTTTGGTTGCCTATACCAAGATGGCCGACATTTTCTTGAAATCCATAATAATTTTCCATAAAATTATGGACAATCACACACAAAATATACAAATTAGTTACGTTTTTATATTAGATGAAGTGTATAGTGTGATATATTTATGATAAGTCAAAGTTGGCGTACGTCAATTTCATTCAAACAGCATTTTTGTATAAAAATGCATTTTTTACTTTTTTCTATATTACTTTTTGTAACATTACCGTTTAATGGTAAAGGTGAAGGGAATCATTCAGCAGTGCAACATATGTATGTTGGAACATCCTTATTCACACCGGTTGATCTATCAAGGGAATGTTGGTCGCCTGAACGGCTCGCATTACTCACCGCACGTTCATTAATGAAGAATTTAATGCCGAATCCTGAAACAATGCACATCACCGATGATAAGTACGTAACGGATATTATTGAATACTTTCGTATTCTATTAGAAGTGATACGGCTGCATACATCTGGTAAATCAAAACATATTATGTTGCTGGCATTTACAGACACATTAGGTAAGAACAATTACAGTAGAGTCTCGATAATCTAATAAAAGTAAAACAGTAAAATGTAGAAATTGACCACAAACAATGGACAGCTGTTATGATAGTTAAAAGGGGCATTTTATTATATACAGAGTGTTCACTATAAGATTCTGTTAGAATCTCGTAAACTATTAGAGATACAAATTTGCTTAAATGGGGAAAGAGTTGAATATTATTTCAATAAGCAATAATCTATAAATGTAATTTACATAACCTATTTAGTTTTTGAGATATTTGCAAATAACTGTCAAAATAGTCAAAATGCAAGTATCTCTTTTGTTTTTGGGAATATTTGAAAAATTCTAAAACATTCTAAAGGCACTTTCAACTCTATTTTACAAATATTTTATTAAATTTCTTTTATCTCATATAGTTTTTATGATAATTGCAGAAACTTTCTTATTTTAAATGCAATGAATATTTGAAAATATTTCTAAATTATTGCATTTTTTCTTCTGATTACTGTGATATATGGGTTGCTATATTT
>JAODFZ020028162.1:0-12659 GCA_027574845.2 Deinopsis erosa
ACAACAATATCATGCCGATTCTATGAAAAATGAATTAACTGCACGCTATAATTGAAAATAACCGCAACAAAATGGTTAGATATATAAAATAAATTAGCAGTCTTAGATCGACATCGATGCATTAATGTAGTATATTATTAAATTTGAGTAATTAATTTTAAGTGATTCGTTAAAACGGTTAAGAAACATGACTTTGAGGTTATGTAACAGCACGCGTATTGATTGAAAACAAGAGCGGGAGATTTAAATTCAAATAAGTTATCTCAAATCAATATTCTTATATATTAAAAAAATAATCATCATTAAATTGATAATGAATCTTTAGACAATCAATTTTAAGTGTTTTTTTCGATACTATACATAGTATTTCACATATTAAATATCAATTTTCAAATTATTAAGTGCATTCAACTAATGTGCTCCTAATTTGTTTACGTGTAAAAAAAATGCTTACTTAACCAGTATTTTTATCGTTTCATATTTCAATAATCTACTATTACAATTATGTATATGTAATAGACTCAACACCACACTCACAACCAACATGGTGTACAGTTTCTTGCTCAAATTAAAGAAATGGATTTCTATGATAAGTGTCGAACCTGTTTTGCTCCTATATTTGCTCGCCTTTATGATCACAAATATTGTCGAGCAGGCGTTCTTCGTGGATAAAGCATGTCGCGTGAATCATAATTTCACCGACGATGTGTGCTCCAATTTAACATCCGAAGCGAATGAGGAGAAGAATAAGGAAGTGCAGGTAAGACCCCTATTTAAGGTGACCAGACGATTTGGTCCCGTTTTTAGATCAATCGTACCAATGTCCCGAAAGGTACCCTTTATATCTCCGGTTTAGAATTTTCAAAATAACTGTCATTTTAATGTAGTATACTTTCCAGCAATCAATAGTCCAATTGAAAAAGTATGACTTTCGAAATCTGGTCACCTTAATTAAGGTGGATTCACAGTTCGCTATCGTTGATGATTTGGCGATTCGGTGAGACGCATCTGATTGGTCCAAATTTTTTACTATACCTTTAACAATATGATTTCACATTACAGTAATGAAAACAGAATTCACACAAATGAAATCAGTTTTCATTACTATGAATTTCTTACATATGAATTCTGATTTCTCTTTAATGAATCAAGTTTCGCGCCATATCACTGACGAGAAATTTTTTTGTCAATAATTAAGTCGCTCATTGATCAATCATTGAGTTACGTCTCTCCTAATCGCTAAATCGCAAGCTGTAAACCCAACACTTCACTTATTTATCGATTACGATTCCTAATGTGATGTTACAGGTTACTGCATCCGAATTCCATCAATGGAATGATATTGCTGGTCATATAGTGCCCATAATTCTGGCATTCTTCATGGGAGCTTGGTCGGATAAGCGCGGCCGTAAAATACCATTGCTAATGGGCCTAATAGGGAAATGCTATTATTCAACTATGATTGTTGTGAATGCAATGCAACCTACCTGGCCGGTGGAATATATTATTTACACAGCAACGCTTCCCATGGCCTTTACCGGCGCTGATGTTGCAATATTCGCAGCAGCATTCAGCTACCTCTCAGATATAACAACGCCCGAACATCGTACATTACGCGTTACCATCCTAGAAGTGGTTTACTTATCAGCAATGCCGACGGGTATTGCGCTCGGTTCCTACTTATTCCATAATCAACTACAGCATTCCTACGCGCAAATGTTTATTGTTAATGCGTCTTTATTGTTCGCTGCTATCGTGTACGGCTTGATATTTCTGGAATGGCGGACCAGTGAACGGCAGCGACCGCTAAGCGAAGCGTCCAACATCCTCACAGACTTCTTCGATCTGAATCACTTCAAATCGACCATTCGCACAGTGACAAAATGGCGTCCGGCGAATCGACGCGTTTATTTGCTAATTATGATCGTATCGATGGGATTCTATTCGTTTCAGCGCGATGAGCGGAATATGAGTTTTCTCTATTTTCAATTAGTGCCAAAATGGTCAATTGCTCAAATCAGCACATTCAGATCGACGCAGAGCGGTATTCAAGTGGTCGTCCTGTTGACTGCCGTCGCTTTCATGAGTAAAATATTAGGATGGCGTGACACGGTCATATTGATGTTTGGTGCGTCAGCACATTGTATCGCTCGCATATTTTACGCAACTGCACGCACTGATTGGTTATACTATTTAGGTAATTTCATCTCTTCCAACACACATATTATGCGAATAATTCACATTTCTATCAATAGGTGGGGCTGTGGCGGCGTTCGGACCGATCGCAAGTCCGGTGATACGTTCAATCGCCTCAAAACTAGTACCGATCAAGGAACGCGGCAAAGCATTCGCATTACTATCAGTCACTGATAATGCAATACCATTAATATCGGGTACAGTTTATAATCAAGTCTATAAAAACACGTTATACACACATCCAGAGTACATATTTTACGTAACAATTATGTCACAATTGATCGTCTTATTCGGTGGACTGTAAGTGCATTTATATTGTATATATATAGAAAGTGCATTTCAACATCTCTCGTTACAGGTACATTAACTTCCGAGCAACCGAAGCCGATTTAATGCACACCGACGACGATATATCAATAGAAGACGATGAAGTTCAAGATGTCGTCGATAAATATTAAATAATAATGTAGTTCCTCTCTTACAGTACAAATAATTAGTTCATTTTTTACCTTTATAAAATGTATATTAAAATTGTGCAACCCAATATGCATGTTACACGCTTGTAAAGTGCTCTACTAAGTCCTATACGTTAAATTAACGTTTTTATCACAGCAAGTCGTCAAGTCATCCAATAAAATCAACTAATTTCACCATTTTCTGATTGTGGCACCATCCACATTAACGGCACATCATCCGCACGTCGATTTTTCACTTTCTGTCCCCGTTTCGTTAAGGAATTTGTCACATTCACATGAATATCATTCAAATCGACCGTATCTGGTGCTAAATTACGATACAAACCAACTTGTTCATGCTTTCTCTTCGTATATTTCATAGTTTTGTTTAATTTCTTTTGTACTTTCATCGCATGTTCTTCTTGCCCCATTTGTATTGCATTCTGATGCAATAAACGCACATTTTCATTATCATGCGATTGATAATCAATCAGCAAATCACTTTTATAGCTAAAATTCGTTGTGTAATACTGCTTAAATGTATCCTCATCACGTAACATTTGCATTTGCATATATGTGTGTATTAGTAGTAGTGGGAAACGCTGCATCCAATATGCAGTGAATTTATCGGGTATCTCACCTAAACAATCTCGTGATGTTTGAGTTAATTCATGAAAGTGATGTTTCTGGAAAGTTTATGTGAAGTAGTTGTGCGAATATGTTAATAGGTGGCACACACTATACCTTATTACGTAGCGCTCTTAATAAATCACGCAACGATTCGCCACGATAGGAACGATATTTTCTTAACTCTACGGCCAATTCGTCATCTATATGCAGACGCCAATCACCACGCACCACAATATACGCATTTTCCTCCAGCTTTTGCAAAACCACATCGGACATGTCCGATTTTTCTACTCTGTCACTTACATCCTAGAATAGATCATAAGAATGAAATTATATACATAATAATGGTAAGCTACATATATAGAGTAATATTTACCTGTAGAAATGTTAGTATTGTTGTATTATTCCAAAATATTGGATATTTCAGTACAATATTGCAGGATGGACGTTCATTTGGTGATTGCGCGATTAATGTTTGCAGTAGCGGCTTGTAAAGTTCAATGCGCCATTTTGAATCTTTTATTTCACTTAAAGTTGACTCGCCTGCTAGGATATTTGCTTGACGATGCAATGTGTCGCCGAATGGATGATCGCCACTTGATAGAACGTAATAGTATAGGCAACCCAATGAGAACATATCCACAGCGCAAGTCTATATAACAAAAATTAATAAATTAATACACAGGGTGTACCATAATAACCTAAATACATAATTGTTTTTTTTTCAAGGTATCTTCTGATTGCTTCATATGTTTTTAATGAAATTTCGCGTAATTACTACGAATGTGCTCCCTGACATTAGAGTAAAATTTGATTAAATTAGGTTGAATAGTTTGCGTAGTTTTACTAAAAAATTGTTCTGACAGATTCATTTTTGTACATAACTTTTGATTGGTTCAATTGTTTTTAATCAAATTTTGAATATTCATTAGGAATGTGCTCCCTGACATTACATTAAAATTTGATTAAATTGGGTTGTATAGTTTGCGTAGTTTTACTATATAATTGTTTTGATAGTGTCGTTTTTTGTAGATAACTTTTGATTGGTTCAATTGTTTTTAATCAATTTTTGCATATTCATTAAGAATGTGCTTCCAGACATTTTGATTAAATGAAAAATGCAAATTTTATCAATTTAAATGTACAGGGTGTCCGAAAATGTTTACTAACCGTGCTGCCAATTTGTTTGAGCATTTCCGGTGCGATCCATCCATCCGTGCCAGTGACACCTGACCGCCTTGAAAAGGACACTTTGCCCAATTGCAGTTTTTTGCTCAAACCAAAATCGGATATCATGGCGCGTACACTGCCATCAGGTCCGGCCATAGAGAGGAGAACATTTTGCGGCTTAATATCACGATGCACAATATTCAGTGAATGCAAATGTGCCAGACCGCTTGTCGCTTGTTTCAGCACTTCAATGCGTTCAATTTGGAATGTTGTTTGCGTTGCGTTGTCGTAGACGTAATCGCACAGTGTTGCCTGTCCGAGTTCTAAGGCGATGTACTTGAACATGCGATCCTGTTCGGTGCAAAAGTAGCGAACGACGTTCGGATGCGCGTCACTTTCGCGTAACAAATCCACTTCACGTTCGGCGAAATTAAAACATTCGGGCAGGAGACGTTTCACAGCTACACGACGTCCTTCAAAATTGCCTCTAAAAAGAAAACCAGAAATTATTGATACTGAATTATGTCATAATATATAATCGCCTTAAACAGGCTTAGTAATAAGGCAAACTTTCAAAAACTAACTTACAAATTAGATTGAAAGATTTTTTATATACAGGGTGTCCCATAAAGATGGTACTTTAAACTCACCTCTCCATAGAAATTTATTTTTGAAATTTTGGCTTCACACTTTTCTCACAAGTTTCTCACACTTTTGTCACACTTTCTCACACTTTCTCACAAGTTTCTCACACTTTTCTCACACTTTTCTCATAAGTTTCTCACAAGTTTCTCACACTTTTCTCACAAGTTTCTCACACTTTTATCACACTTTCTCACAAGTTTCTCGCACTTTTCTCATACTTTTCTTATAAGTTTCTCACAAGTTTCTCACACTTTTCTCACAAGTTTCTCACAAGTTTCTCGCACTTTTTTCACACCTTTTCTCACATTTTCTCACAAGTTTCTCACACTTTTCTCACAAGTTTCTCACAAGTTTCTCACACTTTCTCACAAGTTTCTCGCACCTTTCTCACACTTTTCTCATAAGTTTCTCACACTTTTTCAAAAGTTTCTCACACTTTCTCGCACCTTTCTCACACTTTTCTCATAAGTTTCTCACACTTTTCTCACAAGTTTCTCGCACTTTTCTCATAAGTTTCTCACACTTTTTCTCACACTTTCTCAAAAGTTTCTCACACTTTTCTCACAAGTTTCTCGCACCTTTCTCACACTTTTCTCATAATTTTCTCACACTTTTTCCACACTTTTCTCACATTTTCATCACATTCTCATCACATTCTATTAATTTTTTAGATATAAAATTACATTTAAACTTTTTTGGTATTTTTGAGTGTTTGAGATTTTAACGGCTTTTCGATTAATTGATTAGTAAAAAAAACAAAACTCACCTATAAACAAAGGTGCCATCGCATCCTTTCCCCAACAATTCATCCGGATTAAACGCAATTTTACCAATCTTCACAACGCCATCATCCGTAACCACTTTCTTACCAACCATAAAAAAATACCCCAACCTATTACTATTATTATAAAACACGTAAAGGAATAACATAGAAAGGAAAACCGTACCGGTCACAATCATCATATTCACCATAAAACTGCGTCGCGTTATTAAAATCGGTTCAGTTTGCATGCCGCGCGTCTCCCTCCGCACAGCGTCGGATTCGTCCGTCAAGAGATGCGTCAACGTATGACTGTTGCCCGTAATCTGCAATTTTGTTTTACTGTACATTGGCACCTCGTAATGGCCTAAATAGATGACGCTCGATGATGGAATCGATTGAAACGTCGTCAACGGATCATCGCCATCCGGCATGAAGTAATCGAAACCGGGCACTGGAAATTCAATGCTACTGTACGCAATATTCAAACCGTCAGGACCTTCTAGTAGCAATGGACCGCCATCCGACTTCCTAATCGCTATTAGATTTTTATCGACGAACGATGGCAGCGCATATAAACCTTCCGCATATTCGCCGACGTATAAAGTTGGACTGAAATATATACATAGATGTGAAAGTGGTTGCCTATAGCTTAGTAGGCACTTACTACAATCTCAAAAGATTCTGTTGATTCATTTCGTCATCCATCAAATTTAATGCGAAATTATTTAAGGTTTGATTCGATAGGCTGGTAAATGGCACGGATATTAATCCATCCGCGTCCAAAATGTATACGGCAACAATCGGACTGTCTAAATGCTTCTCCCAGAGAATTTTCGCTCGACGTCGATCCAGCGTGTATAATAGGCCACTTGAACTTGAACTAAAATGAACCAAATCTGCAAATTAGAAAGCATTAAACAATTTCCTATTAAAATATTTTATGGCGCCATCTAGCAGTTGCCTAATTAACTCTCATGAAATAGTTCAAATGAACAAATTTCAATTTAATTAATTAAAGCATTTAAGAAGAAAAAAAGTACAAAATTTTTGACTAATATTGTTTTGTTATGTTGTATATATGCTCATAAAAAAATTCAGCTTTCGAACTTAATCGGAAGTGTGTGAAAAATGCACTTGCAATTTAAAAAGGAAAAATGTGATAAACTTTCGATTTTTTATGACTAATGTGTGTAATAAACTTTTTAATTACCGTAATTAGCTAATAATTCCTTATCAATACGCGCCGATGAGTAATCGTTGTAAGTAACGTTCCATTTGCGATTAGCTTGTTTGCCATCAACCATCATCAAGCTATATTCGGTTCTACCGACAAATATAGCATCTGGTGTATGCACAGGACATGTAGCACCTTGTGAACTATCCCATCCTAATATATGCTGTCGATTACCTGTATGCGGATCTAATAGAAACCAAGTATCCTTTTTCTTACCTAAAAACATAACCTCAACATCACTTACTTCTAGCATTTTTAGGCAACCAAATGTGCATTTGAAAGAGATGCATATATGTGATGAATAAAGTGCGAGAGAGATGCATAACATAACCTAATTAGTCAATTATTTACCAGTGTACAAAATTCCATCTGAACTGCGGCATGGTGATGATGTAACAAGCTCCTGTATGGTAAACGGTAATTTTTTAAGTCTTTCATTGCCGGTGCCAATTAAATAGAGAGAGCCATCTCTTGGATCTGGTAGAAAAATCGGTATAATGCTGCCATCTTTTGGCACTTTTATAATAGCTTCTAAAATAACAGACATTTAAAGTTTTTAATGCTTTCTGATCATTTTTAAACGTACTATCTTTGATTTTCCATCGTATATTTCCTGTTTCTTGTTCGATTCCATATAGATAGCCATTTAATGTGCTAAATAGCAGTAAACGTAAGTCAAATTCCTTTGCTATATCAGTGATTTCAAGTTCCTACAAATTTCAATAATTAATTCAATGCTTCGTTTCAATATGTCACATACATGTTGTGTTATTTCATCAGCTTGTAAATGTGCAAATATTGATAGGAAAAGTAAATATTTTAAGTAGGACATTGCGTCACATTTATTAAGTACACCGTCAAGTGAAATAGTTTTAAATAATAATTACACATCTAAATGCTAATATTTCTCGAATTCGCAGCGAAATTTGATAAAAATTATTTGACAACTTGGATATGTAAATGTTTGTTACTTGTCATTTTAACATAACCTATAAATTATTCTAAAATAATTCAAAATATAAAAAAACTATATATTTAAATGTATAATTACATAATTTGCATATGTATTAAGGTATGTATTAATAATAAATTAACGTTATGAAATATGTTTTGTTAAATAAAATGTATTTCATTTTATTTTAGTATGACTATTACATAATAGACGTCGCCAGACAAACTGTTGTTGTAAGTTTTTATTTAATTAATTATTCCTTAATTAGTGATAATTTTTATCTAAGTTTATTGAAATTAATGATATCAAAAATGCTTTTAGAGCAATACAGATTGTAAACAAATAATTTAAATTTGTTGAAAAAACATTCGATCATCGTTGATCAGGTGATGTTTGAATCAAACGACGCATGCGCGCTGGTTGAAAAATGTGTCATCAGGTACTCCTTTCACACAACGCATAAATGGTGAAAGAGTTGTTAATTTACTTGTACGCCTATTAATATAAGTGTATATTATTGTTAATTAAAGGTAAGTGTACAATTTGCTTTGCAAGAATGCAATTTAACTGAAACTAACCTATAAAAACATTCCAGTTGGGAGAGTAGAGACAAGCACCACAAACAAAATCCAATCGGAAATATTAGCACGCCAAGGTGACGCAAACAACAAATTGATTTGCATTTGCGTTTAAAACAATCTTCGAAATTCAACAACCAATTTTATAAATTTTGTGTGTATTCGTAATCATATAGTGTGACGCATGCGTATTTTGAAAACCGCCAACATGTTCGTCGTCAAATATCACACCATCCATTTGTTGCATTCCGTCTGTGGTGAAGTAAGGTTAGTCGTTGTTGAGGCATGCCGGCCCAAAATCTAGATAAACAAAGTGAACAAGTATTAGAGGTTTTGAATATGGCACCGACAATACCTGCGAATAATTCGAGCGAACAATTAATGCCCAAAAATGATGATTACAATCAGCAAGCGAACGCTGAAGAGAGTGGACCCACACTTCGAGATGTTACGGCAAAAGAATGGATTGCCATTACCATATTATGTTTTGTTAATTTAATTAATTATATGGATAGATTTACATTGGCAGGTGAGTGAATTATCATTATTTATATTATTATTAATAAGAGTGATAAGCGCATTATTGATAACATTTTATATATGATATTTAATATTTTATTCGAAAATTGTTTTTTTTTAAAGCCTTACGTATAAAGCGAGTGTTACCAGGAAAACATTTTTTACTTATGTTAAAAGCAATTTTCACTTTAATATTTTTTTATCTATTGAAATTTTAAATTACACATACATATGTACTGCATACACAGAAAGTTTGTTTTAAACATTATCGCTGCATATTTCATTAAAAGAAAGCGCGATTTATGTCTTCTCGAAGAGTTAAAGAGAGATAAATAGATGCGTTACCTAGCAACGAACATAGTTTGTTAATTTTCTTACATAAATAGAAGTTCTTTTCAATAAGCAAACGTATTTTTGTGAAAAAATTAATTTAATAAAATTGATGCAACAAATTTATAGGAATATTTCAATTTGCTTTATATCTAAAGGTTAATAGAATTCTAATTTAATTGAAATTTAAAAAAAGTGCGTCTCACTGTAGAAACCACAAAATTGTTCTTAATTTTGCCAATTGGAATAATTGGAATATTATTAATTTTTTAATTTATTTTTTAAATTAACCAAAATTTGGTTGAAATTGAGGAGCTATTAAGTCTTGTCCCCTTCCCGTGTAAAAGGAGCTGGGGGGCCTCCAAAATCAAGACCCCCTAGCGCAACCCTTAGCTACACCACTGCTTTGTTTAGCAGTTTTTTATAAAAAAAGTTCTTTCTCATAAACAAACGTATTTTTGTAAAAAAAATTCAATTTAATAAAATAGACACAACAAATTTATAGCAATAATTCAAATTGCTTTATTTCTAAAGGTTAATTGAAAACTAATTTAATTGAAATTAAAAAAAGGGGCGACTTACCCTAGAAACCACAAAATTGTTCTTAATTTTGCCAATCTAATTGGAATATTATTAATTTTTTGATTTATTTTTTGATTTATTTTTAAATTAACCAAAATTAAGTTGAAATTGAGGAACTATTAAGTTTTGCCCCCTTCTCGTGTAAAAGGAGCTGGGGGGCCTCTAAAATCAAGACCCCCTAGTGCAACCCTTAGCTACACCACTGCTTTGTTTAGCAGGTTTTTTATAAAAAAAGTTCTTTCTAATAAACAAACGTATTTTTGTAAAAAAATCAATTTAATAAAATTGAGGCAACAAATTTAGAGGAATATTTCAAATTGCTTTATTTCTAAAGGTTAATTGAAAACTAATTTAATTGAAATTAAAAAAAGGGGCGACTTACCCTAGAAACCACAAAATTGTTCTTAATTTTGCCAAACTAATTGGAATATTATTAATTTTCTAATTTATTTTTTAAATTAACCAAAATTCGGTTGAAATTGAGGAGCTATTAAGTCTTGCCCCCTTCCCGTGTAAAAGGAGCTGGGGGGCCACCAAAATCAAATCTCCCCTAGTGCAACCCTTAGCTACATCACTGCTTTGTTTAGCAGTTTTTTTTATATAAAAAGTTCTTTCTAATAAAAAACGTAAAAAATTCAATTTAATAAAATAGACACAACAAATTTATAGCAATATTTCAAATTGCTTTATTTCTAAAGGTTAATTGAAAACTAATTTAATTGAAATTAAAAAAGGGGGCGACTTACCCTAGAAACCACAAAATTGTTCTTAATTTTGCCAATCTAATTGGAATATTATTCATTTTTTAAATTAACCAAAATTCCTCTTCCCGTGTAAAAGAAGCTGGGGGGCCACCAAAACCAAGTTTCCCCTAGCCCAACCCTTACCTACACCACTGCTTTGTTTACCAACATACAATTTATAAATTTAATTAATTCTATTATTTACTTATAGAAAAATTAAAAAAAAATATTATAAATTGCGTAAGAAAAAAATCAACTTAATATAATTTCACTAATAAATAATGAATAAATTTTCTAAATGAATTTATCAATTTAGCGGTGCGCATTAGAAATGCATGTTCGTGTTAGCGAAATTTTTCATTGCAATTAATTGCGGCAATTAAATGATTAAATTGATTTAATTGGATGTGAATTTTTATTAAATTATCTCACATCACTTTGCTACTACATACGTAAATTCTTTTCATCATCATCCTTACATTACATTACAATGTGGGTTAGTAAAACTTAACCAAAAAATGTTTGATTAATTACATTTTCAAATCCACCACATTATTAATACACGTAGGTGGAAATGCATAATGCGGCGCTTTTGTGTGGTACATTCCTGATGATTAATTAGATTTTGCAATTGATTAATTAATATCATCCCTTTCACCCCCCCTTTTCGATGCAGATTCAATACGCGATGCATACAAACAAACAAACAAACATCCAAACAGAAACCGAACAAGGAATTTATTAATAAATAACACAATAGATTTATTTTATATATGTAGAAAATATTAAAGTTAGCGGTGGAATTTACAACGAATTTGAGTAATGTAACGTGTCGGTCAATGACCAACCATATAATACTTCTTACACTTTAATAAATCAGTTTTGTCTACTCTGCCAACCGTAATTATAGTGCAAGCGGTGCAAGTAGAGAAACGTTGTTTAGGGAAGAATTTCTCTTCTCTCAAATGTATAAATAAATGTTCTTTATTTGTGCAATATTTCATTGCAATTACGTTTAAATATGTTGCTTGGCTATTCTTTTTCACTATAGTTTCTCTAGTAACCTTGACCGGTAAAGTGATTGCAGACGTTGCTATATTGTTGTTTTTTTTATTTAATTTTTATGAATGAATGAATGTATGAATTGATTCAGCCAATATCGAATTATAATCATTTATTATTAGTTTAATTATGGCGTTTACTTTTTTGTTATTGTCTAATAGTTATTACGTCGTTTAAACGACTTGCATGATGTTAAATAAAAAATATGACTTGTCATTACGTATTAATTGCATATTTTCTATAAAATTGTATATAATTTAATGAATAATTATGAAATAACAAAGACATTAGTTTTTATCATTAATGTATGTAGGTTTCGTGTACTTATAAATTTGTTAACGAATTATTCCGTCGAAATAAAATACAGACAATCCTCGTATAACAAGGTAGAGACGTTCCTAGAAAATCGCGTGTACAGTAAAACCTCGATTTAATTGGCAGAAAAGGAATAAATGCTCTTGTTTGTGTTTTTATATTTTTTTATGTTTAATATGCAGTTAGGCTGCTTACACACTTGCAGCGCGGCGCAGCGCTGCGCGAATTATGGGCCATTATATTAGATTGAGCTCACCAGACGCGCAGCGCGGCGAGGACTTAAAATAGGCGCGTAGTCACGTACAACTCATAAACAAAACAAAACAAAATTTTTTTTTGCAAAAAAAAATGCATTTAAATTTTTTTTTTGATTCTACGTACTGCATATAGTATAACCTGAAAATATTTTCTTTCCAAGTGGTTTAGTTACTGAGATATTAATTATTTAAGTTTTACAATAAAAAGCAGGCAGAAACAGGTGACTC
>JAODFZ020028255.1:0-16499 GCA_027574845.2 Deinopsis erosa
CGAGGCGCATCCCCAGCAGATTTTCGATCAAAGTGCAAATCCCATATCCTTTCTGGTTCGCGACTTGGAGGCCTTGATGGTGGTCGTTCAGGCGTTCCAGCTTGCGAACGCAATGAATCTGGCGGTGGATAACCGAATCCTAATAGACCACTATATTTGCCTGCACCTCCCAAACCATTTTGAGGGTTTTGTACGACTGAGATCTCATTTAACTGAAATTTAATAAATATAATTATTATTTTTGTCTATTATATTATATTATACAGAGAAAAATATATGCAACATCAGTGTTGGACTGGCCCACCGGGATACTGGGAATATGGCGGTGGGCCTTAACAATTTTTACTTCTTTTTTTCTTTCTTTTAATTTTTACAATTTTTACTTCAAAGTTTTCAAATTTTGGTTTGTAATTCACTGTTTTTCCCTTATAAGAATTATTATTAAGAATAATAATCGAGTTATTGATTATAATAAAAGAAATAATTAAAATATTAAACAAAATTGTTTAATTAATAATATTTATTTAGTTGGTTTTAATTACTTAACTATATGCTTAATTTTGTTGCAATTATTTAAAAAAAATCATTTTATTATTATAATAAATATGTTTGTAAAGTTCTTATGTATTTTTTGTAATTTTTTTTCTTAAATTTTATATAGTGGGCCTACGTCACCGATATTTCCTGGGCCTAAATGTGTTTCCAGTCCAGCCCTGTGCAACATAGTCTTTTTTATTTTTGATGAAAAAATTAAAATGTTAAAAAGTCTTTTAAAAAAATTGCATTAATATCGCATGCAATTTCTTTCATCTCCAATTTTTTTATAAATCAAATTATTTCAGTGCCCCGTGACTATTCGACTAGGAGAAGTTTGAGGGGGTATTGTTATGTAAGACAATAAAATATTTATGTTGATTCTAAAAATTTGGAAAACCTAAGATATGCGCAGAGTGACATAATAGAATTTCAATAAAAAACCTTAATATGAAATATTTTTTAAAGATAGATAATTAAAAAACTTATTTAGCCTTGTTGCATTACTTTTTCCACATCCTGTATATGATTTCATTTCTATTTTACATAGTATAGGGCCATGGATTAAAATGGTAATGTTAAATTTTATTCAAGTAAATGATAAGAAGATATTGATCGTGTCGTATTCAACTCAAACAATTTATATGTAGATTAAAGGTTACGCTTCTAAAAATAAATCAAGTGTAGTTAAGAAATTATATATCAACTCATGACGAAGATGATCATTAATTTATAAATAAAATTAGATTAAAGAATTTTGAATGAATGACAACAACAATCATGGCCGCAAATCTAAGAATCTACAAATTCTCATTCTAAAATTAATTGAATTGTAAACAATTGCGTTACCTTTTGCTGCATGCCATTAAGGAATGGAGCCGGGAGGTACGGGTAGAAGAGATCGGGTCTCCGTTGCAGAAATTCTGAATCCTTGGGTGTCATGGGAATGGGCGGCAGATCGAGTGACATGCGACGTCCTCGACGTGAGGCTCCGTTGCTCCACATATGCGTGCCCATGTGAACCTAATAAAATAGTTTTATATTAAAATTATCTAAAAGTTTTCATTATTTAATCATGTAAATGTTCTAGGCATTATTGTGCAATTAAATTCTTATATAAGATTAATTTAATGCGTTAATAAAGCTAAAGCGCCATTATATTATTGATATTGATAAATATGTTATAATAAAATTAGATTTAGAATCGTACCTTTAGATTTCCCTTGGTGGTGAAGGCCTTTTGACAGACGGTACATCGGAACGGCTTATCCCCCGTATGTGTACGCATGTGTATCTGCAAGGCCGAGCTGGACGAGAAGTTCTTATTACACACATGGCACAAATGTTTATTGGCCTGCAAGCCTGCAAACACACACACAACACACATGAGGCCCCCAACCAGGCTTAGTTAGTGCAAGCATTTATCACATCATATTGTTATAATAATATGACATTTTTTATTTCAATAAACTTTCTCTTTACAAATGATTTTTTTAATTATATTATGTGATGTACGCTTTGATTATGACTATTTGATTATACTTACTTGGTGGTCGTTTAGGAAGAGGTAATTCCGATTCGCTTGGTGCTCTTTTTATTGGTTCTTTTGGTTCTTCAGGTCGTTGTGGCTGTTGCTGTTGCTGTGGTTCTTGTTGTTGTTGTTGTTGTGATGTTTGTGATGTTTGTGTAGGTGGGTGTTCAGAATCAGAATGCTGTGAAATATCATGTTCTCGCATATTAGATTGCTGCTGCTGTTGTTGTTGAGGAGGTGGTGGTTGTGGTTGTTGCGGTGGTTGAGATTGTTGCTGTTGTTGTTGCTGCTGCTGCTGTTGTTGTTGTTGCTGCTGTTGAGGATGCGAAGGTGATGTGACCTCATTATTAGGACGCGGCTGCTTATCGAACATATGCTGCGGCATGTCCCTGATTTTGTGTGTCAACATATGCTGCTTCATGTTGCCCTATAATAAAAGAAACAAACATCAAGGAAGGTCATTACAAAAAGCTCGCAGCAGGCAGCTTACCGCCAGCGAGCTCCAATTCAAGGCAGTGGCGTATCCAGGGCTCATTGGTACGAGAAATTCCGAAGACACATTTCTTCGATGCGTTGAGGGCTGTTTTCTTTTTGCAGCCCTTACTGGTTCGTCCTGGATACGCCTCTGACCACACACACACTCTTCATCACCCTGCAAATATATTATTAACATTCAACACGCATCCACGTTTCTGATAGAAAAATATTTAAAAAAGGAACGAATATAAAAATGAGATTCTTAATCAAAAATAGACCACTTAGACATTTGACATAACTTATAGTTGGCGTCCAGCCAACAGTTAATTTGAGATGAGACATCTCATGTCGCCAACTCTATTGTATATCCAGGAATAACTTGCATTTATAATTCAATTCAATGTATTAAATACGTTAGTCTATTAGCTAAGATTCTGTAGGCATTTTGAATGGGGGAGGGATGACCACATACCTTTGTAGAGAATCCACGATCGCATACAGTACACTTGAATGGACGCTCCTTCGTGTGACTTCTATAATGAATTTCTAGAGCAGAGTTACAAGCGAATGTTTTAAAGCAAAGATTGCATGTGGTGTTGCCCCGCACTATACAAACAAAAGCAAATAAACGCAATTAGTATTCGGCACTGATCTATGCATTAATTAAATAAACATACCTCCAGGTCCGACTGCTAGTCTAAGAGGACTAAATGCAGTTGATGTTAAAACAGATGAGGTGAGTGATGAAAGCGCTGATGATATTAATGGAGAATTTGCTCCTTGTCCTGGTGGTAATAGACCGAATGATGAGAATAGAGATGGTGGTGCGCTATGTATAGGTCCTGGACTACTTGTCGGCGTGAGATGATTTGTTTTTGGTGTCAAATCTAGTGCTCCAAGTGAATTCGATTCAGATGGTGACGGACTATTTGGTTGTTGTGATGATGGAGGTCTTGGCACCTGCAGTACACACTATAAATTTACATAATAATTAATAATCTTTTTTTTAATCTTTTTTTAATCAATTTTACCTGTACTGGCGTTGACATTTGATTGGGTGATGATCGAATGTCCGAGCTTTCAGGACTTGTGACGCCTGATTGTGTTGGAGATTTTTCTCCATTAAGCATTGGAGATGTGGAGGGCACAGTCCGGCCGGAACATAAATCTTCTGTAGAATAACTTAAGCCTGATGCAGATAAATGAGATCCTCCAGTCGGCATATTGCCATTGTTTTGTTCGGCTGTGGGTGATGTAGAAAAAGATAAATTATGCTCCGAATTGCTCATCATATCATCATCGTCATCATCCTCATCGTCCATATTGTAATCTTGTTCAGATTTCATGTCCATATCGCCCATTTTCATATTGAGTGGAAAACCGCCAGGACCAATCGGCGATAATCCAGGTATTGGAAAACCTTGACTAAGGAATGGATGAATGGAATTTGGAAGCGGTGGGAAACCTCCAGGTGAAGGAAAGTCTTTTACTTCAGCAGCTTGTATTTGCTCTGGAGTGAGATCAGTTGGTTCGCCTGTATGTAATCTGATATGT
Organism: Deinopsis erosa; assembly: GCA_027574845.2. Taxonomy (NCBI): domain Eukaryota; kingdom Metazoa; phylum Arthropoda; class Insecta; order Coleoptera; family Staphylinidae; genus Deinopsis; species Deinopsis erosa. The sequence continues at coordinate 4,097 of JAODFZ020028255.1, forward strand.
TGTTGTAATACGAGCGCATTCGTGTATTTTTTATGACATACAGGACATTGGTGAAGAACGCGCATTGGAGGTTTAGCACGATGCACACCCATATGCGTTTTTAAATTGCCTTTCGTTGTGAATGCTCGTCCGCAAATTTTACATTTAAACGGTCGTTCGCCGGTGTGGGTGCGATAATGCATTTGCAATGCACTCTTGCAGGATAATACCCGATGACATATAACACATTGGTTGGGATCAGACAATTTGTGCTCGATATTATCAACAAGCTGTTGCAGCTTACTCGTTTCCGATGTTTTCGTTACTTCAATCAGCGATTCCCATGAATTGTCGTTACTGCCAGGTCGTGGCAATAGATTTGCATAAATTGCGGGGTCACGAGCAGGATCAGCGAGGGGCGTTGATGAGAACGGTCCCAGACTGCCTGAGGATGTACTACTTGGTGGCGATGATGCGACATGACTGAATGGAAAATTTGCTGGCAATCGTTGGCCAGTTGAAATACTCAACGGTAATGTTATCGAATTGCTTTTGTTTGATAAGTTCTCTGGTTCATCTTGAATATTTTCCGATTGTTCCACGCCGGGACTTCTATTCTCTAATAAATCTTCATTACTGTATTTACTATCTATACTGCATTCATCGTATGGAACTGGCGATGGAAAACGTTCCGGTTCTTGTTCTGGCTCATTATCCGTATCAATTTCCTGTTTTGGTGTTATTCGAGGAACATTGGATTGTAGTTTTATTTCATTGTCATTAGTTTCGCGTTTCTCATCGTACGATTCAGTTTTGATACGAGGCGATGGAGGCGGCGATGGAGATCGTATAGGTTTACTAAGATTTTCCGGAACGTCTTGTTCTTCACGTTTTAATAGAAATGGATGGGTAGGAAAGAGCCTTGGTTGTTGTGGTGCATCATGTGACCGGTGCGGGGAAGGAGGTAATCGATTATTTAATAATTCAGGAGGTGGACCTGGAGGTCTATACATTGGAAGCGATGTAGGAGGGTACGGATGTCCTCCTGGTGGAAATCCAATATGTGGTGGATGCGGTGGTCCACCTGGGGATAGTGATGGCTGTTGACCTAATTGTGCCAGTAGGGGCGGATGATATTTGTCTAGATGCTCGGGCACCGGATTTGGATTCATTTTGATATGAGGAAACTTTGAACTGTGTCTTTGAAAATGTACTTTTAAATTACCTTTGGTTGTAAAACGGCTACCACATACATTGCACTTAAAGGGGCGTTCACCAGTATGGGAACGGATATGTATTTGAAGTGCAGAATCGGATCCAAACACTTTACCGCAATACCGACACCGATGTTTAAAAAACGGCTCGTTTCTTCCTTTTGAATCGTACGGCGATAAAGATCCTTTGCTTTTCCTAAATGCCAATTCATCTGCTAAGTTTGTGGCCAGCAATCCTTGACTGGCATTATCCAATACTTCCTGTGCTCGTTTCTGAAGCATTTCCAATGTATTAGGTTCATCCAGTGATGGTGGATCATTATTATGTGTAATTATTGTTGATGCTAAGGACGCTGATATGGAACAAAGAGGTGGTTGTATTTGTGGAGGTAGACATAACGCGGATGGTATTTCCGCATGAGGCTCACTTGCTGGCGGTTGTTGAAGCAATGGTTGACTTATTGGAGGCGGCAATGAGGCTGGTGTTGGTTCTCTTGATATAGGAAGCGCTTGAGGCGATGGCGGTGATTCTATTGCAGGTGGTTCGCTATCATTTTCATTTGTTGTTGATCCTGGACTTTCCGGTTTGTTTATTGATAATTGCTGTTGGAGTTGATTAATCAATTGCAATTGAAGGACTTGTTGGTGTTGAAGCGTGAATAAAGTTGATTGTAAAACTGCTAACTCCTGTAATGCCGCTTCATTATTCTCATTATTCGCCATTGCAGTGGCGGCAAATTGAGCTACGGCAACTTTGGTATTTTGAAGCGCTTCTAATGTAACATGACCGGCTGCAGCAGGTTGAGAAACTGGAAATGGAAATCCCATTCGAGGTCCTGCTTCATCAGGCGATGCCTCATCAACACTATTATTATTTGCTGCATCTTGTCGATGCCTTCGCATCCTTTCCATACTTTTACCACCATTCTCATCATCCTCTTCGTCATCCTCCGACACAACCATATCTTCAGGATCCGAATGTGCAGGTTCTTCGTGCTTTTTCGCTTTTAAAGCGCATTCAGCTTTATGCGTTAGAAACTCTTGCACATCGGTGAATTGTTCCTGACATCGAGGACACATTAATGCGCCTCTATATTGCAACTCTTCCTCGGCCGCTCTAGTCTGTGTAACATCTTCCTCCTGCGATTCACCTGGAATAATTTTCAACAAATTAATATAAAGTTGATGCAATTGTGATGAAGTGGGGGAATATGCGCGATACATTTATGATATGTTATGACTTGAGTCGCGCACCAACTGAAAATGAGAAGAGAGAAGCTCGGTGTGCATAGGTCGAGATATTATTAAATGAAATATGAAATTGGAGGGGTAGATCTAGGGGGAAAAGGAGCAGGCGCAAAGTATGACAAACTACAGTAGCAGAACCAGCCACAAAACCCGGTTATGACAGCTGGGCGGCGTTCAGCTTTCATAAATAAAACGCACTTGTTGCTCACTCATAATCTCCGCCTTTAGAAACGCCCTGATTCATATCAATAACTTGAACAAAAGAAAAATTATTAAAAGATTTTTTCATTCATTTGAATTAACGACGCCTCTGGCTGAGCTACCTCTCGCAACCAAACTGCACAGGAATCGTCAAAGCGCCAGAGGCGTACATAAACACACATACAAAACAGTAAACTAAAATTCGTTTGCTCTGCTCTGCTCTGCTCGCTCGCAAACTACACAAAATACATATAAATCAATATCCCCATTTATACTATTTCTGCTTTATATATACATACACATACATTAGATGTTTTATACGTGAACTGTAGATAAATAACTGTAATATCGATTTTAGATAATAAAACGGGAGCAGTGCGCGCACCCGTTTCAAATTTAATTCACGCCCCAATATAAATCGAGTAGTGGTTCTTCGAGGTTTTCGATACACATAGTCGAAGTAGGAAAAAGGAATACATAGATAGATCTTCAATATTTTACAATTTGTGAATCCCGGGAGTGTTCCTACTCCCCAGCTATATCAGCTATATTCCCCCAACAACATCTTTAAGATGCTAGATTGCTACCCCACAAAACGTTTTATACGTGATGATCAGAAAATGTATACGGATTTTATTTTATTTTATTTTATTTTTTTTGGGTGGAGAAGAGGAAAAACAGACATCGCAACGAAAATATACACAGAAAGATGAAATCCCTGCGGGCCGGGTAGTTATATTTAGCACATTCTTGTATTGTATCGAGTTCGTTAGTGTCAAGGTAATTTAACCAGTCGTCATAAATAGACGGGTGTCTCTGTGCTCTCCTCCACTGTTTGCTAGCTCTAGCTAGCTAGCTAAACAGCACGTGCATAAGGAATTAGGGTTCATCATATTGAGATATATTTATCTGGTGCATGAGGGTCGTTTGACAGACAAATGGCTAGGCTCATATAGGCTCGTGCTGCTGATAGAAACGCTTCCGTTTCCATAAAGCTGGAAACAGGCTGTTGTCATATGTGCTGGGATTCCATGCATATTTAACCCAGCACTTCCTGTTCAATTTCGCCCTTAAATTACCCAATATTATTATTACTACCCCGTGCCGCATTTCCTACATTTATTACCTCAACAAAAAAAATTTTTTTTTTGAAAAAAAAAAAGAGCAAAAAATTATTCAAGCAGCTGATGCTGTTTAGTAGTAAATACATAAAAATAACATTCAATAACGATCGACGCAATTTTATTTATTATTTTAGTAAACACATCCATACGCACATGACAAAGGCTTCATAAAGTTTCACATTTCCATAAGTGAAACCCTACGATGCATAAAATAGATAACAGAATGTCAACTTAATTAAATATTAATTGAAATTTAATACGTGAATTAAATGGGAGAATGGAATAACAGATATTTATTTATTGTTTTCCAAACACGTATTTGAAAATTGCTTTTAATGTTTGTGACATGCACCAGCTGTTTGTTGTTGGGAAAAATCTTATTCAAACGCATATAATTTTATATCGAATTAATTATTAAGTCTCATTCATAGATAGGATTGTGTAAATTTACATCCAGTTACAGTCACACTATTAAATAATACACTCTTGAATTATATGGTATTATGGTTTATTAAGCGAATTGCGTAACATTACCGTAAAATCCTTATGTCAAGGATGATAATATTAAGCTGAACGTATTTCAATTATCATTTCTAATAATTAATAAAGTACACACGTTCATACACGCGTTTGCAATTATTGCCACCACTAGATGAACAACCATATGGCCATAAAATGACAGTGCGTATGAAAAGCCAAAAAAAAAAAACCATAAATTATGCTATAGCATTGAGGGTGCATTTTGTAGTTAATGGTGACCGGTCAGTTGCGCAACTGTCAGATCGGCTTTTATATGATCAATTACCAATGTAAGTCTATTAGGAGGGTTGAATTGCGTGGGAGCAGATGCTCGAACTCTGTCGTTATGTCACATTGCTATATATATATATAGAAGAAAAAAAAAGAATAACTGCCGGAATCGAGTAGTTTCTTTCAATTGTTTGTTTGGCCTTTACCTGGGCATAATCCCGTACATATTTAGGACACAATAGCGGATAGCTTATAGCTCGATGACATTACAATGACATAAATATAGATGGTATTTGTCTTCAAACATCGACCCGTATTATGAGTAGAGAGTACTTGGAGCATTGCCTATGCGGTCATTTAGAACATAACATTACATTGCATTGCAGGTAGTTATGAAAAATCTTTTTTACCATTCTTCTCTATCCTCAATGTGGATAAACATCTCGCATTACACGTCTTATATAAACGATGACATAAAAGAGCACGACAAATTTGTATTTGCGGTAAAAACTAAAGGAAGTTTTAAATAAGCTTTAATAAAACGACACAACACACAACGAACAAACCGAAAAATACTTTTCGCTCCATTACGTTGATATCAATTTCAAATCGGTTCAGTTTTTGTTCTCGCTAGCCTCTTGAGGAAGAAGAGAGAAAATGTGTAACTGAAGAAGCATCTTTCGATATCTTTACGATACTATCGTGTCCAATAATTGAACTATACCATATAAGTATACTCTCATTGTTACTATATACATGTCTATTAACCAAAATGTGCTTCTTATCAAAACATTATATTTTTTTTCATTCAATATAAAAAAAAAACATTTATGAGTATTGAATGCAATCGTTATGTAGGTTAAGTGCTTGTATATAACCTTAAATTTACATTTTTATACATTCTAGCAAACAAAGCAACATAACCTCTAAAAAAATGCAATTTGAATTAATTTTAGGTTATGCATATATATATCCTATTATATAAATTAACCCATAAATGTCAGCCAATAAGCTCTTAAAAATCATTAAACTAAGCCAACAATAATCATTTAAAACATAAACACCTTTAAAAATAATTCAATGGTGTTGTTAAGTCTGATGCAAAAATAAATAAAATAAAAGGTGGAAATGCATAAGAAGTAACATCGATAAAATAAATATTCAAAACCGTCCCTGGACTGGTTCGCTGTCACATGATCTGAGTTATATGGCAAGCATTCACCAACAAGCGAACGAGGTTTTCAATATATGCAAGAAAAATAAATCTCAAATGCTCTATCTCTATATGTATGTATATGTATGTGTGAGTGTGTGTGTGTGTGTGTGTATATATGCCTTAGCAAGCTTTATAATTAGTGGTTTTTAAAACAATGCTCTTGCTGTGGAGAAGCCATGCTTATTTATTTATATGTTAGGTCGAGTTTTATTTTCATAGCTCGCGCGTTCTTTTTTGTTTATGCTTTTTTTTCTTCTACTTCTTTTTCTCCTTATTACAATACGAATATGCATAGAAAATATATGTATGTATGTATGTACACATACAGCACCGTTTCCTCCACCATTTCGACGATCCCTTTTTTTTATAAATTTTTATAGAAATTCAGATCGTATATCCTCCCCTCTTTGGTTTTTATATATTTTTTTTCTTCTTCTCTTCTTCTTGGTATGTTTGAATATCACAAGCACAACCTATAAAGTTTGTTTGTTCGTGGCGGTTTATTGCTTCCAGTTTTATTATTTTCGATTTTCTGTATTATAATGAACTTTATTTTCAGTTTTTATTGTAAACTTTCAAATAACTCGTTTATTTCTTTAACTAGATTCCATTTATAATTGAAATGGCGCTACTGCCTGTTTATATAATTGCGAAAACAAACTTTATGGTTCATATAAAACATTTGCGGAAGAGAGAAGAAGAAGTTAAATACATACATACATAGCAGCTTTTATAATTAGATAAAATGTGCAAACTTCGATGAAATCAAAACACAAACTATCACACACACACACACAACAATCGAATATAAACCTTATTGGCATCTAGAAGACCACACAACTAATACATACAATAGTAAAAGTTCCCTTTAAGATTTAATTAAATATAAAGCGTATAAAAACAATTGCATGCCAGTTATCATGATATGTAATAACTAATAAGAAATTATGGCACCGTTAAACCATAAATACGATCTAAATGTGAAACATTTAAATGAAAATTCTCTTACATAGTTTTCTATTTACTACTAGGTAGAGAAATATGTCGGCTTATTAAAACAAAAACACAGATCGTAATTATTGTGTTATGACTAGTTGTAACAATTAAGCGAAGAGTTATACCTGTCATAATTAGTTGAAACATGTCTATAATTATACTATATAAGAAGAATGGAGTTGAATTATAAGTAATTATTGAAGTGAATTTAATATACAAGTTATGCGTCATAAAGCAACATTACAAGGCCGTAAAGGTATAATAAACTCATAAATAAATCCAACCTTTTTTATATCATATAAAATATAAATTATATGCCGGCTTATGGGCCTATCTATCAACAAAAAAAAACAAGAAAACAAAATAATAATGCCACAAAGCATTCACATACAGCCTAATAATAATAAAAGAAAAAAAGTTTAATTAACTCTTGTTCTATATGTTTGATTAAGAATCTATCTATACAGTACGTTACTGTATTTTATATGTATAAAGTAACACGACAGAATTTCCGATTACTATCAGTTACAATAATTGCCCGTTAATGAATGCTTGATAAGAGTAACATGTATGAGATTTTGCTTTAATGTGTAATTATCGCGTATTATGCAAAAGAAGAAAAAAAAAGTGAGTTGAAAAGTAGCGCTCGTTTTTGCGTGCAATTTAATCTCTGTGAATTTTACTCAGTTGAAGAAAGAACAAAAGAAGCGCGCGAGCGCTAGCGGTTGGTTGGTTTATAAATCTTCATTCAATTATCTTCTTGTATGTAGTACATTGTAAAATTTTATAGATATTGTGTTAAAAAATGATTTGATTGAAAATAATTATCTTTGAAAATATAAATTTGCATTTGTTATTTTGCGTTGCGTGTGATTTAAACTGTGGGAGTTTAGCTGCGAATGGAGAACAAAAGAAGGCTCGCGCGTGAGTTTATAGGTTAGGCTGTTAAATAGTTGCATATGCATGCAGGTAAATGCATACATATGCAATGTCATTAGTGTTTTATGCAAGTGGTCATTGAGGTATGTGAATTCCCATTGGTTCTAAGAACAAGTTATGATCAGGTGAGATTGGTCCTACCAGGTGGAAAAGCGCCGCCCTTATGTGCAGGTTCTGTCTTGCATGTCTTGTTCATAACTTGTTTTATTGCCTGTTGTCGACGAGTTGGGTACATATTATTAAACAAAGAGAAAGAGAGTCATAATGAGAGAGAGAGAGAGAGAGAGAGGAAGAAGAAGGAGAAGAGGAGTGTGCCTCCTCATATGAGTATACATATACAAAGAAGTTTTTTTCTTCTCTATATAGTGAATGAGAGTCCGGAACATGTGGAAGAGGTGAGACACAATAGATGAGGATATGAAGAGAAGTATAACCAGTTTGTGGAGACGGGTTAAAGCATGGCTGCTGCTGCGGCTCCTCTTGGTGGTAGTGATGATGATGATGAGAGGATGATGATGATGAAGAAATGGGAATTGAATTTCATTTGTTTTTATTATTATGTATTATAATAAGTTCATTTGGTGGGATATGTAAAGGTCATCGCTGTTGATCGGTTAATGGCATTGCACTGCGTCAAGGCAATCGCATTTTAATGATCGTACTCGCGTTTTGCTTAATTAGAATAAAGGTAAAAGTCGTCCCGTTTTTGTCAGATAGAGATATGTATGTAGATGTGTGTGTGTGTGGTGGTCTTGGTACGATGGGACCGACCCAACCTATATGTTATGTTAGTGCATTGGTTGGTAGAGTTACGATGTACACGCGCCATATCTTCACCAACTACATATTGCAAGTTGTGTTCCCTATGATCAGTCTGGTTTTTTAGTCTCGCCAAACGTGAGGCGACTCGCTGCCGTAATTAAAATACGCGGGCAATAACACTTGGTGAGGTCCAGGGCGCCCATTCGTCCTCGCGTGGGACGCCAACACAGCGACGATTCACGATTCAGCAATAATGTTGATGTAGATTCGCTCCTATCGATACATAACACAGCGCATTGGATAACGATCCTCCGCATTGTAATGTCCGCATTTAACAAGTCCCGATAGTGTGCTCCGTTTGCTGATAAATAAATCCTTATTGCTGGGATGCAAGATAACGCGCGCACACAACACCGAGAATTACCTATTTGTACTCATATGCAACTTACACAAACTCGATCGAATGCATGTCTCGCTTACTATTATCCTCTTCGCGTATTCACATAGAATGGGGAATCGTAAAACGATTTTTTTCTCTCTACTTCTTCTTCTCCTCTTTTATTCGTTCTTTTTACACATCCACACACACAAACACACACACACAGAGATATCAAGCTACTGCTAGGCAATCGACCCACACTTAACACCATCAACGAAACGATTTAGTTTCGCGACTTGCTGCGCGAAATCAACGTGACCAATTTTAACATCTATACACAAGAACAACACGAGAAGCTAACACAACCAACAGACAATCTACCGTTAAACATTCTCTAATTATACGCCATTTCAGTACATGTAACGCTGAACAAACATTCAATGTATATTATGACGATAGTTAGGAATAATCTTGTTCGCTGTTATAGATTCGCAGAAATATCTCAGCCGTGAGCGTTTCGTTTTCCATTATTTTTTTTTTCACATTTTATTTCAGCAAGTTTCTTTCTATACACACATACATACACACTCACACATATATATGTATATGTTGTATGAAGTTAAACGAGCGAATTTATTCTCTCGCCTAGTTAATGCATGCAGTTTGTTAGTATCAAGTTTATTAATATTTATTGCCTCAGGCGAGCTCAAAGCGACGCTAAATCGCTTTATGGAGCCATCTCTGCAATATAATATCAGTCGGGCAACATCAACAACAAATCGTCGTTCATATAACAACAACAACACCAACAACAACAATACCAGTTTAATGTTATCCAATTTATATTATTTTATGTCATTTTAAATCTAATCGAAATAAATTTATTTGGTTTTTAACTGATGTTGTATAATATATTTGATATGATGATAATAATAAAAGTTTGTAATGAGTCAGAGTAGATTTTGCTTGATGTAATAAATTTTAATTTAAAAATAATCTAATTTTAAATGGAATTATATTTCTGTGGTGTGGCAGCTGTTTAGTTGTATAATGGGGAGGTTTGTCGGATAAGAGAAGAAAAAAATGATTGTGAATGCGAGGTAAATGAGGAAAAACGTTCCTATTTTTGGAAAGTGTGGGTGACAATGGGAATAAAGGACACACACAGCTGTGAGGTCCATATGCGGCGGTCACTTCTAAATGACCGATCAGAAAGGTAAAAGGGCACGCGACACCCCCGCACTTACAATAGCTCCAGATTTAGTTCCGGATAATAACTATATGACCCTTTTATGTGTCCATCCATTTATGCGAATAGGACCCAAGGCTGGCGTTAATTACTAGTCGTTAAATAACCCATAAAATATAAAACGTATAGAGTGGAAATGATGAAGAAGCAAAAGGACATCAGAAATATATATGTATATATATATAACACAACACGTCCATCCATCTCTAGCAGAGCAAGCAGGCTCTAACTAAATGGTAATAAAAATGCACGCAAATAATATTACAAACGATTCTAATTTGACACAGTGGTGGACGCGCAATCTATATGCTAAACAGTCCAATGGGAGCTGGTTAAAGGGTTAACCTGGCAGTACTAATCAATGACCTCTACAACAATCCCATAGGCCATAACATTGCATTGAATGATGGTTATTAACCTATACGCACAACACATCGTTTTGTAAAGAAGAAAAAGATAAACTTATTTCATTCCAATTCGTCATGACTAACTAACTATAATAAGCAAAGCTTGTTTGGTCAACTTTTTATTAACTATAAAAGATTTTAAAATGCTGGCAAATTTCCCTAAGTTGTATTCTCAAGGGACAATTAAAAACAATCGAATACTAGAAAAAAAAATGAGAAAAAAGTTTGACTATAAAAATATACGAAATTTAATTAAAATATGTTTTTAAAATTCTTTAATTCAAAATTTTCTGTATAAAAATTTTAAAGAAATTTGTGTCATCTTGAATATTAACGAATTTTACTCCAAGTGACACTTGAAAATTAGACTTAAATAAAATCAAAAATAATTCCATATATTTTTTAATATTTTTTGTAAATTTTGTTTTGATAAAAATATAGGATTAAATAATTATTATGTAAGTAAATTAATGAATAAAAATTTTAATATTTATGTGTAATTAATATTTGTCATATGAATTTCAATAAATTATTCAACAATTCAATTAATTATCATTAGAAATCATTAGTATATTATATAAAATTTTAATTCATTAGTTTATGTATGTAGTTTGTAGCAATTATGATGCTTGTTTTTAATTATTATTTATAAATTGCAATCAAATTTAACATTTTATCAAAATATAATAGCAAATTAAATTTAACTAAGAAACAATTTCAAATTATGTATCGTTTAAATTATGTATTTATGAATAAATTGAAAAAAATATTTTAATTGGTTTTTGCAATAATAAAATGAAATTATATTAAATATTTGTTCTATTAAATTAAAATATATTAAAACTTTTTTTGTAATAAATAAAATACAATATATTTCAGTGTATACATTTCACAATCAATTTGAGAATGTCTTTTAAAACGTAAAATGTAATAATCTAATGGCAATCGCGTGTAGGAGAAGAAGCAAAACAAAAATATGCTTTTAAGTGAAATATTTACGAGCAATTTCCACATATGTTCCATATTTAGGGGTGCGCAGATAATATGACTTGACAGAGTAAGCTATTTTTCGTATACATGAACGTGTGTGTGTGTGTGAATGGGTGAAAGAGGGTCGAAATATTTTGTCTTGCTAAGGGCGCTAAAAGTTCAAGACCTACCACAATTCCTTTCTGATTCATACAAATAGAAAGTTTCACGATAACGTGTACACACACACACATATTTATATATAAATATGACAAATTTATTAACATGTTATTCAGTTGTCGCGACATTAATGAAGTGTATCAGAGATATAAAAGGCGTTCATAAATAATTTGTAATTGCGGTAATAATCGTTTAAATATTAAATGAAAATATTTTCCAACTGTTATTAAATATATAAATAATTAATTAATTTATACGTATAAAATGACTATAAGATATTGATAAATGTCGCAATTAATGGTTTATTAATGCACTACTTTTCAATTTTTATTACTCTCCTCTCCCGATATAAAACATGAAGTAAAATTATAAAATTTATTGAAATAACGATTTTCTTATCTTTTTAAAAGGATATAATTTAAGTGTTTATTAGTTACGTTGCATTGCGTTTTAATATGCTAATAATTATGTGATACAAAAATTTTATATATTATATGGTCGTCTATCATTCATAAATCTTTAATTCTGCTGTTTAATAGATGCAATAATGTTAATTAGTTACTAAATTGCCAAGTGAATGATTTCATTAATTAATCCATTTCATTTTTCTCGTCAGAAATTATTTATTTTATTTTATTTAAATAAGCTCGATGGGGGCACCTATAATTTGTGCACCTACAATCAATGTTTAATTAATATATTATCTTATTATCGAAATTCTATAATCCATATCTGAAATTTTTAAGGAAATTTCTATATTTTCTTCTATAGTTTTCCCAGCGTGCTGTCC
>JAODFZ020028320.1:0-10963 GCA_027574845.2 Deinopsis erosa
GACTCGCTGCTGATCCATGATAGACGACGACATTCAAATCCGTCCAACTTTCAATTTCACGTTGCCAATTTGGAATTGTTGATAACGGAGCGATGACTAAAAATGGTCCACGTATGCCGTACTTATAGACGGCATGCAAGAATGTTAAACTTTGTATAGTTTTACCCAAACCCATTTCATCGGCGAGTATACAATTACGATTATTATACCATGAAAACAATAACCAATTCAATCCTTCCAATTGATATTCTCGCAAACTATTACCGCCTTTATAAATGGGCGACTCATCTAATTTCATCCATGAATCGGGACTCGGTCGACGCTTACTTTTCCATTTATCTCGCGGCGGCACTTTTTGGAAGGTTTCGTATAGCTTGATTTTGATTGGATCGACGTCTTCCTCCAATTCCCATGTACTGTCTTCGTATTGTAATGACCGCCATTTGACCAAATAATGTTTCACCGTTTCGTTTGTTGTTGGATCGGTATGAACGGCAGCATCTAATACACGGTCCACTTCCACATAATCAGGATTGAATGGTTCGTCTTCAGGATTCTCAAAGATATTCATTTGTTGCGCTTGTTTCTGCTTAAATCGCTTTATTTTATTAGAGATTCGTTTATCGCCTTTATATAATTCTTCCTCCGTTTTCCATTCGCAATGTAAATATGAGAAATTGCGATATTTTACGTAATATTCTTCAACCTCTTCCATTTCCGGTTCTTTATCCTCTTCCGTTTTCTCCTCTTTGGTTGTTACGGGCTCGATTGGTTCGTCTTTTGTTTCAACTTCAGATTTTTCCTCTTCCTCCTCATCATCATCATTATCATCGTCTTCCTTTTCAACCTTTTCTTTTTCTACAGCAGGTGATTCAGGTTCTGGATCTGTTTTAGTCTCTTCTTCCTCTTTCACTTCTTCATCTTCATTTTCAGCTTTAACAACTTCTTCTTTAACACCTTCTTCAATGGTTTCCTCTTTCTTTTCCACTTCTTCCTTAATAACAACAGGTTCAATTTTCTTTGGACGTTTTCCCATACGCGATATTAAAAAATGTTGAACTACCATAGAGTCTTCTTCGGTTGTATTTACATAAACAAAATTCGGCTTATTCAAATTGCCATCTGATACTGGAATCGTATCATCGCTATCAGCAGCCGCCTGATTCGAAGCGGGTGGAGCTGAAGACACAGATGATTTTTTACCTTTACTTGGCGTTGGTGTTTCTTCATCTGAGAAACGCAACATTACGTCATCAATGTATTTTTTACGTTGTGTATTACGTGCAGATCGACGTTTATTCGAATTGTCTTCTTCAGGTGGTGAAGGTGGGGGAGTTGTTACTAAATCCTCACCTTCACCATCCGACTCTTGAACTTGTCCTTTTCGTTTCTTTCCCTTCAATGAACTCTTTTTCGTTTTCGCCGAACTAATCTTTTTACTAGACGGTTTCGTTCGTCGCGCATTACGTTTCGGCATTTCTTCGACTTCCTTTGGACTTGGCGGATCTTCGAATGCATATTCATCCTTTTTGTCAACATCAATATCCAGATTATTTGAAATTATATCGGGTGGTGTTTGTGAATCGACTTGTGGCTCATCATCTTCCTCGCTCACTTTCGTCGATTCCGCTTCAACTTTTTCAAGAGCTTCCGCTTCCGAAGCCGGTTTCGAATCGCTATCACGTCCCATACTTTCATCCTCATTCATTTCAGATAGATTTGGCATATTCTGCAAGTCATCACCATTCTCAAAACTCTTACTATATGAATCATCGGTGATACTATCGTCCATTGAATTCTCCAACTTTTTCTTACGCACATATTTTCGTTTAACACGAGGCTCTTTACTCTCTTTCGGTTCGCGTTTCTTTCGCTCTTTCGGCGTTTTAGGTGTTCTAGGTTCTTTTGGCAATTTCGGCTCTTTTGGCTTCTTAGGTTCGCGCTGCTTTCTCGGTCCACGTTTCTTACCCTTCTCACTCTCAAAATCACCACCGAAAGGATCTGAACCTAATTCAGCCATATCGGACAATTCACCTGAAGTGATATTCAATCCAGCGCCAGGTGTAACACAATCCTCGGATACGGGAAGCTGTTGTGGCGCAGAACTAAGCGGACTCATCATCGGATTCAAATTTGGCATCGAAACAGGCGACAAGCCTTTCTCACCTTTCTTATTTCTTGATTTCTTTGTACGCTGTCCACCTTTACCTCGACCACGTCCCGTCGTACTCGAAACTTGCGGACTATCAATCATCGGCGAGGTGAACATAGGACTTTGTAGGACGCATTGCGGTCCGCCATTACATTGCTCAGTTTGCTCATGTTGCGTGAGAATATTCAAACGCTCCTGCAAATGTACAATTTTCTCTTGGTGTTCGGGAGCTGGCGGCATACAATACAACTCTTGTAGCTGCTGCTGCAAAGCGGCACGTTCCTGATGATGACTAATGGGCGGCTGATAACCCATATTCTCTGTTGGCATCATATGTCCACCGCCCATTCCAGTCATCATTCCAGGACCACCACCCATTCCCATATTCATATTTGGATGATTAATTGGCATAGCATGCTGCATATTTCTACCTGGCATTTGCATACCATTCGGGCCCATCATCGTATTACTCTGATCGTACATTCCAGCCGCTTGCATTGCAGCAGTGGCTGCTGCCGCCGCTGCTGGATTTTGTTGCAATTGCGTTAATTGCGGCTGTTGAGGTGGTAAAGACGCGGCTGAATTCACTGTCGTCATTTGCTGATTAATTGCTTGCTGATTCGTCAACAATTGATTGTTCATACTATTTGGATGTTGTTGCGTTGATGGTGGAATATTCGTTTGTAATTGTTGAGGCTGTGGACTCATTTGATTTTGTATTTGCTGCTGATTCGTTTGTGGTGAATGAATTTGAGGTTGATTTTGTTGTAGATTCGTAGATTCACTAGTCACGTGCGTTTCTTGTGTTAAATTACCATCTTGATTAAATACTGAGACATTGGATGGCATTAAATCGTCCATTTGTTTAGGTTTTTGATGTTGCTGCTGCTGATACATCGACATACTAGTGACATTATTAAAATCATTAAAACTATTAGTTTGCGTTGATTGAGGTAATATCGATTCATCGTTAGATTTCGCTTCGGATGTGGGAGGAAGACTTGAATCTTGACTATTCGCATGATCATCGGTTGTACTTGATGGTGTTGGCGTGGCAGGATGTGATGAAGACATTGATATATTACTCGGCGTATTGACATCGCTATTATTAGTCGTACTACTAGGCAATTTGTCGGGCATACTGGTCGTCGGACTTTGTGCATTTATTAATTCGTTTTGTGACTGAGGAGGAGGTTCCACACGCTGTAGTTGTGGTGGCGTTGGTTGCTGCTGCTGTTGCGGTAGAGATGGCGGTTGTGGATTTAAATTATCCGGTAATGGAACTGCTGTTTGCTTATTCATATCGGTATGTAAATCATCATTAAATACATTCATTTGAGTATTTTGTATACTGCTTGGTATGTTAGGTGTCGGTGGTAGAGTTTGTTGAGTTGGCGGCATATTCTGATTGGTAGGCATTGGATTTTGGTCCATCATATTCATGCCGTTCATATTAGGAACATGTTGTTGACGTGATTGTTGTTGTGGTGGCGGTTGACTCCATTGATCCACCATTTGTTGACTTCGTACATTCATCACCGGCGATGTGAGAGGTATTTGTCCTTGCCCTTGCACTGGGCCTAATGTTTGACGCTGATAAGGATATTCGCTTGTATTTGTGCTTGATGGCGGCATCACCATTTGTTCGAGAGCTTGTAGTGTGCTCTGTTGAGTGTACGATGGTACTGGTGCTGGAGAAACGGTTGCTTTCGGTGTTAAACTAGTTGCAGGTCGTGGACTTAGTGTTGCTTGCTGCATTTGTGGATGTGGTGATAGATTAGGTTTAGCTGGCGACATAACAGGTCGTGGAGACATTTGAGGCGCTTGTGGACGCGGAGACATTTGTGGTCTCGGCGACATTTGCGGTGATAATTGAGGAAATGGTGCGCGATATTGTGGACTTGCATTGCCATGCGGATTCTGCGCATGTTTCGCCGCAAATTGTTGATTCGCTGCTGGCGGCACAACCACATCCATTGGTCGTTGTTGTTGCATCTGTTGCATCGGATTCGGTTGATGTCCATAGCCCATATTCGAATGTGACATCGGATTCGGATTCGTAGGTTGTTGCTGTTGTTGCTGTTGTTGTGGTTGTTGAGGAGGCGGCGGACCGTGAGTAGGTGGACCGTGCGTTTGAGTTTGTGGAACATGTTGTTGTTGTTGTTGAGTAGGTGGTTGATGTGTCTGTGATGGTGGAACGTGAGTTTGTGCGGGACCAGGATGTCCAGGATGCGTTTGTCCCATATGCGGCGTCGCATTATGCGTACCCGCATGTGTCATATTCTGTCCATGAGTTAAATGATTATATTGTTGTGTTTGTGGTACGCCCATCTCTAATTGATGATGCGTCTGTGGATACTGGTGATGGTGCGGCATACGTTGATGCATATAACCGCCGTATCCTTGTCCAGCGGCACCCGGATACGACGATCCTTGTGGATAATGTGTTGGGGCATGCCTCTGCTGCATTGGATAGCCGCTTTGATGTGGCTGTTGCATCATTGGATGCTGAGTGGGAGGAAATTGTTGCTTCTGTTCTTGCTGATAGCCCATATGTTGTTGACGATACGCATTCATTTGCTGATACCTATGCATTGGATAACCAGCATGTTGACTCCAACCTGTAGCTGCCGCTTGCATACCTATCAATATAACAATTATTAGCAAAATATTCATTTTATTAAATTATTTAGACAAAAATCATTATAGCCTTGATTTATTAATACATAAATGAAATAATAGTAGCCATGACTATCATAAAAAACAAAATTTGTTGAATGTCATTAATTGAATTAACCACAAATTGAGTAAGAAATTTAATATATACAATGCAAAAATTATACTTTATAATAGCAAATAATTCATGAACGTAAGTACAATTTTGGAAATATTTTTTGTAGATATTTGCAATGCAAATTTTATTTCGTTTTATTAAAAAAATTATTATTGTCCTCTTTTCGATTAAGTAACCTTTAGAATAATTTTTTTTTTTTATAAAATAATTTGCTGTTCGTTGATATAAATAGTTACGTTTATTATTATAAAATATTTTATTGTCATGTATGCATATAATTGTTCATTAATAATTATATTAATGACTAACTAATTATGTTATTTCCATAGAACGAAAAAAAACTTACTCATTTGATGATCTGGCATTGAATACATATTATCAGGTTGATAAGGATATTGTCCGGTAGCACCCTGTGGTGCAGGAGGCCGAGTCATTTGTCTTTGATGCGGATATGAGGAACCAGGAGGACCCATGGGCCGATCACTGCCGTACCCTTGGGCATACATACTCTGCGCGTTTGGATCCATGTGATTAAATTCACTACCTCCAAATGAAGCCAATTTTTGCAATGGAGTTTCCTATATATAAGAATAAGAAGTAAGTTATTCAATTCATTCCTATCATATAGACAAACTACCTGAGAGTAGGTAGATTGTTGTTGTTGCTGCTGTTGCTGCTGCTGCTGTTGCTGTTGTTGCTGCTGTTGCGAGAAAGACGTGTTTGCATTGCGTGATCCAGTCACCGTAGGCTCGAAATTATCATTGCCCAACTCGGGCAAACCTTCCAACATACCGGCTCCATCTTCTCCGAATAGGTCGTACGACTCCATCGCTTTATGCGGCACATATCTGGGCCTCGTTAATTTTCATCTCATCACAGCATCACTAAAATAAAAACGAAAATCATCATTAAACAGCTATATTTTTTAATAATCATAAAACAACAAACAGTAATAAAGGGAAACAACCATTTAATAGCCGCCAATTAAAAGAATATTTTATATTCGATTTAACAAAAACAAAAAACAAGAGAATATATATTTTGCACATATATTTATTTATTAAAAAGAACTGCGCCACTTTTTAATCCATTTCCTCTTTCTTAATAATTACAGCGCACTGGTGAAAGTTGCCACAAAAGAATGACGATGATGAACTAATTACAATGCAAAAAAAATGTGAATAAAATCCGTGCAATATGCCAACGAAACTAAATTTATCA
Organism: Deinopsis erosa; assembly: GCA_027574845.2. Lineage (NCBI taxonomy): Eukaryota > Metazoa > Arthropoda > Insecta > Coleoptera > Staphylinidae > Deinopsis > Deinopsis erosa. Next base: position 6,168 of record JAODFZ020028320.1, read on the forward strand.
TAGGTTATGGTTGAAAAATAAATGTGCTGGGCATAATGATTAAATAATTTCATATTCAAAACGTGTGTTTGATTTGTAATATTATCAAAAAATGATCTTTTTTTAACCGCAACGCCACTATTCCATTGCAATCTGTTGCATCGTGTGTTGTTGATGCTTGAATAATTCTCAAGTGTATTCTAGAAATTTGTTCGTTATTGATAAATTTAAATTCAACGGTTTTTTTATATGTAGATATATAAACAACGGCAATATTTATCGAAAAATTTGCATAAAATTGCCTTTAGGTTCTTTATAGGAGTTATCGATGATGTTTCTTAGGCCCAAAGGGGAAAAGCTATACGCTTATGATAAAATACACAAAAGCAGTACAACTTTTCACCCTAGGGCCTAAAATTTTTAATATGCGAACCAGCAGCCTAATTAAAACTAATTGTTGCATCTAATTATAGAAAACCAACTTTTATTTGCATTAATCTGCAATTTGAGGTTGTATGGTGTTGCGAAAATAAAGTACAAGAAATTTTCAATCAATCAATCAATTTGTAAAGCGAAAAATTCGACATACACACTCACACGCACGCACACTTACATCAAATATATATATTTTATAAAGAGAATCGTATTACTTGTTTATGCGAGACATTATTGATTTTTTAGATAAAATTGGATAATAGTAGAAAGAGTTGGAAATTTAATTAAAATTGATAATTGAATAAAATTAAGCGAAATCCTTGTAATTAAAATGAATAGCATTGTTGCTATGACAACGTTGAAATGTTTGTTGCTGTTTTTATGAAATGGGAAAAAAGAAAGATGGACGCTGCTACTGCTGCTACTACTCCTCACATAGACACACTCACACATCCATACATCTACATGTACAGGCAAGGATGAACAGAAATACAAAAATAAACATTGAATGGGGAAGATGCGCGTTCTTCGGGATTTGGATAATTAAAGATTGATTAGCAGTAGGGGGTGTATACAGGGAACTGTACAAATGCAAGCTGAGAATGCGTGAATAGTGTAAAAGAGAGAGAGAACGCTGAATGTATAGAGGGAAAGAGATAGATGATATTGTATTTTAATGAATTGAGGGCATCCTACCACTTTTTTATTATAATAATTATTGCTAATGTATGAGCATGTATCAATTCGCATACACATACACTTACATACATACATACATACATACACACCGGTAGGAACAATGAACTTTACCGCGACCGCCATTTGAGAGATGTCCACCGTTTGCAATGTCGCTGCTGGATCCATCAAAGGTCGGAGATCGACTCAACCCTATTGTTTCAAAGCGGCATGACATGATGCCGGCAAATCACTTAACATGTATTTTCTAAACGCACCATACATTTTTTCATATAATACAATTCACAATTTCATTAAAATTCATGCAGATATTTGCACGGTAATGAGTAAAAATATTTTAATTGGTTAGAATAATACAGTTGTCGAAATACAACCAATCAGGTGATATCTTAAATGGATGCAATACAGAACTATACATTTACTAATCGAAATACGTCTACATATATATATGTATATATAAAAAAGCCATTTTTATTTTTTCGCATTCATATAAACGAATTAAATAATTTCAATTTATTCAATTTCGTAATTGTATATTTATTGTAGTGGATCGTAGACGGCGATTGTTGAAAAAAAATGTATGCAACATTAATGTGACGACAAATGTTGACGAACTTACCATGGACACCGTCGGCCTCTCTGATCGGGTACCTCTTCCCGAAAACTAACTGACCAAATAATACTTTTCACTAGATTTGTACACCGAACAATAACACTATACTACACATTTCACTTGTAAATAAATGTTTTTACTTATTTTATTCACATAAAACTTATTCTACACTTAATTTTACTTAATTAAAATTTGTGTACAAACTTGCATGTATAAATGAGTACTCCATTTTATCATTACGCTTGTGGTCGACTGGCGCGACATCTCCGCAACCTTTGCATACTATCATTCAACGAGTGCGCGGCAAATTTGAATATTCTAGAAAAATCTCGAACAACTTCAATGCATTTTATTATTCAATATTAATACAAATTTGTAGCAAACATTATTTTTTAAATTTCTTCTTTTTATTTTTATGTATAAAAGCGATATTTTGATCACTGTCATCAATATCTTCAATTATACATGAAACTTTACCCAGCTTTCGACCAACTAAAATAAAAATAGCATAATTTTATGAAAAAAAGTAAATAATTCACATACAAGCTTTGATGCAAACATCTTTCGCAATTCTTGTAATTGCAGCTTTACTTAAAGTATTATTTAAACCGAAAATCAAACCTCTTTGAAATAATGTTAAGAAAAACAATTTTTTTTTATGAAATATAAATAATTACTAGTAAAGGATACAAATGAATAAGATCATACGGATTTCTTATCGATGATACATTATTAGCACCACTAGAAATGATTATATTCCTCGAATTGCCAATGCTGAACCAATGATGAGCTGTAGTGATAACATTTTTACGTGCAACAGTATCAACGATTGCTGGCGCATACAAAATCTCAATTCCCTTCAATTTACGTACAAATTGATAATATGTGGTACGATCAACCCTCACATTTCCCCTAACACTTGCATCGAATGATACAATATCAATGTCTGTTGAATTTGCAATGCACTAAAACCATTATTTTGTATCATAAAATCATTAAAAATCTTTTCTAATTTACTTGTACAGCTTGCTGGTTATCTGGTATAGCTGCAACTAGATCAAATTTCGAGAAGTGTTCAGATTTTACCTAAAAAATATAAAAATTATTGAACATTTTATGCAAATTTGTTGCGATTTATACAATTTTGTGTAATCCAGCCGGTGATTTTAATTGTATTGTAAGTCTACTTAAAATTTCCATATCGTTACATGTCTAAAATTAAATCAATTATTCAATTATTCTATAACATCAATTCATTTAGTTTTTACATCCATTTTCACTTTTTGTCTTGGACGTGGTGCGACATTTATGCTTTTTATGATACCTTTCATCAGTTTTTCTTTAGCTTCAATTTCATTCTCCTCTTCTATAACTAAATGATTGATTGCTATTGTTCGATAACCCACTGAAATAGATTTTTTTTCAAAATTAGTTGCAAAACATAACCTTATTCCTCTACTTACATTCATACATATATTTAATTGTTTTTACATAATCCTCATCACTTTTAACACAATCTGTATTAACACATAAATCAAAAAAACCTTTATATACTTTCATTTTCCGATTTTCCTAAAATTTTTTTATGTTAAACCACGTGTTTGTTTGTTATTGCAATTAAATGCACCTACTTATAAAATCTCCTTAATTTTTACAATGAAATTTATTATTATTCATTAAATTATACATATATTCTAATTTTTCTTCAATTTATTGCTTAAGAGCTGTATTTCGTTTTGTTTGTAAACAAACACTGCGTTAAGTGAAAGCTGTATTAAAATAAAAGAATTTTTATCAAAAATATGCTACCTAGAAGTTATATAATTATCAGAAATTATAATTTATTACGCAAATATGCTTGTGGATGTATAAAACAGCCTAATCAATGCTTTAGTAGTGAAAATAAAGCAGAAAATGGGACTGAAGAAAATCCTAACCTCAAAATAGGCGATTTTGCATCGAAATATAAAATTTTTAAAGACGATGATTCGGAGGTGATATTAGATGTATATGAAGAACGATTAAAATATTCGAATCAATTAGATGAGAAGACTGAAGAGTTGGATGAATTTGAAGGATTAAATTTAGAACGTAATTTGTATAATAAAACTTTCGTTACTTTCACTTATTTGTTTAATTTTCAGGAGGACTTCGAGGTGTATTTGATATAGACGATTTAGTTGATATACTAAAACGTGAAAATGTACAAAATATATTCGTTGCTATTGTACCAAAGGAAATCAATTACGTTGAACATATTTGTGTGGTTACAGCAAAATCTGTACGTCATATGCAAGCTATTATACAATTTGTAAGGAAAGTGTATAAGCGAAAACGTAATGATCATGATTTCATACCACGAACGGAAGGCAAAGATTCGAAAGATTGGATGGCCTTAGATTTGGGAAACATTGCCTTGCATATAATGACCAGCCAAGCACGAAAACGCTACGATTTAGATTCCCTATGGGCTATTGGACCCGAATATGACGATGAATGCAACAAGGAGGATCCGCTAGTTGAGATGCTCGAAAAGCATTCAATTTATTTGAAAGATTTACAGCCAGCCACCTAAAATATCAGCCACACAAACACATAAATACAAAAATATTAAAATACGATATATGAACATCTATTTCTGCTTAGATTCGATTAAGACATTTTTATCCTCCTCGTCGCTAACATACATACGAGTTAGATCTGATGCGACTGATGCAGTCTCACTATTATGTTCCAAATAATAAGGAATAATTTCTAAACTTCCCGTTGGACTTATATCCATATCGTGTATTAATATACATTCAGCATTTCCGCTTGAAGCGGATTTTGTTGTAAGGGGTAGATTGTGTTTTAGTGATTCATTAGATGAGATGTTGATTGTGAATTTCTCACCTCTATAATAAAAATGATTTGTAATTTATTATCATTCATTCATTTTTTATTAAGCCGCATCCACAAAGACGTATGTCGATGCCGCACACATGTCACTGCTTTGACAGTATTTGCACACTATGCTGATTTATTTATTTTTTTCAGACAAATCATTTGTACTTTTAACCGTTGAATCCGTATC
>JAODFZ020028403.1:0-17858 GCA_027574845.2 Deinopsis erosa
TAATTATTATATATTTATTTTTTTAGTATATTACAATATACATTGTAATGTAATACAAAAACAAGTTGAAGATATGTAATAGCAATGCAATAGTCTTGCCTATCGTTTTACTTTTAAATAAAGTTTTCTTTGGTCTAAAATTGATTGCAAATAAATGATAAAAATATTGTATTAGGTATATAGTTATCAGTATCGATTATGTATTTTTATTAGTATGTAAACTTTTATAACTGTATAATCTTGAAAGAAATTTTGTTTAAATTCGTAGCTGAGAAGTATTGCGCTCAACCGTTTGTTGGAAAATAAATATTATATATTTATTTTTTCAGTATATTACAATACACATTGTAATGTAATACAAAAACAAGTTGAAGATATGTAATAGCAATGCAATAGTCTTGCCTATCGTTTTACTTTTAAATAAATTTTTCCTTGGTCTAAAATTGTTTGCAAATAGATGATAAAAATATTGTATTAGGTATATAGTTATTAGTATGTATTATGTATTTTTATTAGTACGTATACTTTTTTAACTGTATAATCTAGAAACATTTTTTTTTAATTCGTAGCTTTGAAGTATTGTACTCAACCGTTATGGAAAAATAAGTAAGTTAAAACTAATTAAATTCTTATATTATTTCATATATAGTAATGATTCTGTTCTCATTTAGATGGCACTACAGTCGAATTTAATATACATTTACAAACCAAAGGATCTCCTGGTTCGAAGCCAATCAAAACAAACTGGTAATATAAATTTACAAAATAATAAACCAAATTTTTGATGAGAAATCGAGTCGAATTTTTTTCTGAGCATTTGTCTTGGAAAAATTATATGGAAAATAATGGAGAACTTTGAAGATTTTACATTAATCGAACGGAATCTTTTTCGAAGTCAAATACATGCTCAGAAAAATGTCGACTCGATTTCTCATCCAATATTTTCAAGCCAATTAATTAAATTCTATACTTGGTATAAAGAACACAACATAATTTACAAAAACGTTTATTACACATATTAAAAAAAATATGATAAACTACATTCATGAATAAAAAAATATATCACCTGTAGTTTAACGAAACGACAAATATGAACACATAACTTATTCTTTGTGATTTGTTATATTCAATGGAATATATTCAACTAGGCTACTTAAAACTTTTGGCCATATTTCATCAGATGTTCTACCTTCAAAATCTTTTAATACATGTTTTTCACGGAAAAACTCAATCACTGGTCGTGTCATTTTGTCATAATCGTCTAATCTTTTTTTCACTACTTCAGGTTTATCGTCTTCTCTTTGGGACAAAGCTTCACCAGTTATATCATCTTTGCCCTGAAAACGGGAAATATATAAAATAAAAGAATAATTTGTTTAATGCAATAATACATACAGGTACTTTTGGATCATTAAATCCCATATTATAAACTCGTCCACTTGGAATATGAACCAAACGCCCTTTAACACGATCGATAATGACATCGAACGGAACAACCAAATTTATAGCAAAATCTAATTGTTGTTTCTCCCATAATGCTTCACATTGTGATTTCGTACGAGGAAAACCGTCCAACAACCAAGGTTTACTTCCAACGTTATTAATTTCATTCAAAATGAATTTTACCATTGTGCTATCATCCACCAATTTGCCAGCCTTAAGAAATTTGCCCACTTCTTGACCAATCGCTGAAAGTTGAATCAATTAAATCATAATTTTAATTTATATAACGGAATTACTTACGTGTATTGTTTTTGATTTGCAACCGCAACTTGTCCCCGCTGGATATATGTTCTAGGTTGAAAGTTTTCACAATTCTCGATGATATTGTGCCTTTTCCTGATGCTGGGGCTCCTAATATAACAGCACGAAACATTTTCAAAGCCATTTTCATTAAATATTTACAATTTGAACTTTGGAATATCTAGAACTTTAACTTATGGGTTATGTTTGCCACAGATTCTAGAAAATGAAAAAAAAAACAAGCATTTGTGACTTTTTATTGTTTTTTCATATTTAACGATAAGCCTTCTTTAATCAACCCTTTATAACTTACATTTATAATAGATAAATAAAATAAATAACGAAACCATACACAATCAATAAAAAAGGCTTATTTATTTACGTAAAAATGTTGCAATGATAAGAAATTTAAAATTTCTTATTAAATAAATATAGTTTTAAGCGCCATCTAGCGTAGACATTTGAACATATTAAAAAATACATTATTTTATTTGAATAATGGTTATTTAAATAAATTATTACGTAACGTAGTCTTTTAAGGTCACAAAAGGCAAATCATTTAATAAATTTAAATAATATTTCAATTACGCAAGCGTATGTTACTCAAGTTTTGGCGCTAAATTCAAACGATTATTTATATATTTTTAAATAAAATAGTAAAAAGGCTACTTTTTATTAGAATATATATATCATAATGTAATATTTAATATTTTATTTATCATAATTTCAAGAAAATCTTCTATGTAATTGTATATTCAAAAAACGATTGAAAAGTCACGTGTGGTAGTCTAGTTATCAAGTCCACTTAACAACTTGTTATCAAGTAGACTGAGTATAACATTGAGATTTCACATAGTTGTACAAAAGTTTATCTCAATTAAAATGTCAGCTAGAAATTGCCGGTTAATTAAAAATATATGGAATAATACAATAACCGTAAGTAAAATCTAATAATAAATCTATTCGAAATTGATAGGAGAAAGCAATCTATTAATATCATTCATTATTTTAGCCTAAAGTCGGATTTAATCAAATAAAATATGTTGAAACGAACAACGTGCTATACTCAAGGCCGATTTGTACGTCAACCTCATGGCTTGCTAAATTCTCATTTAACTTATCCGATATTGGTGAAGGAATAAGGGAAGTTGCGGTCAAAGAATGGTACGTTAAAGTAGGTGACCAAGTGAAACAATTTGACAACATATGTGAAGTGCAAAGTGATAAAGCATCAGTTACAATAACAAGCCGATATGATGGTGTTATAACAAAATTGCATTACAAAATTGACGAAACAGCATATGTTGGAAAACCTTTAGTTGATATAGAAACATCTGAAGGTAAATTGCTATTAAAAATCTTTGCTATGTAATAATTGGCTATCTTTTTAGATGCTGCTGAAGAAGAAGATTCATCATCTTCTTCTTCAGATGAAGAACGATCGTCGCAGGTTGATAATGTTCCAATAGTTGAAGATAAAGTGGAAAAATCATATAAAAAGGATTTATGTATTCCATCCGTTCGTCGTCTTGCAAAAGAAAAGAATATTGATTTATCATTGATTGAAGGAACTGGAAAAGGTGGAAGAATATTGAAGGAAGATGTGATCAAATATTTAGATGCAAAACCACAGCCTGTTAAAAGTGTTCAGCCTGGAGTGGAAACTGTCGTTCCAATCAAAGGATTCAAGAAGGCCATGGTCAAAACAATGACTGATGCATTGGTAATAACAAATATTATGAATAACCAGTATCAATAATTGGAACAACATTTCGGTTATGAATCATTTCATTCAACATATGGTTTAATTATCGGAGTCATTCATTTCTACGTTTATTATTACATGAATCAATCAATTAATATTCCATTTGAATGCGCTCACATAAAACCGTTTTTTTTTTCAGAAAATTCCTAGTTTTGGCTATGCTGACGAAATATCATTACGACACTTATCTCAAATAAGGAAGTCTGTTAATGAAGAACTATCCAAGGATAATATAAAAATATCTTACATGCCATTCTTCATTAAAGCAGCGTCAAATGCTTTATTAAAATATCCTATATTGAATTCAAGCTGCGATGAGAAATGTGAAAATATTATCTTTAAACCAAATCACAATATTTGTGTGGCGATGGATACGAAAGTTGGATTAGCTGTTCCAGTTATTAAGAGTGTCGAATCGCTTTCCATTATGGAAATACATAAAGAATTATCGCGATTAATACAAAGTGGAAAACAGGGCAATTTTGATCCATCCGATTTAATTGGTGGAACGTTTACATTATCAAACATTGGAATTGTGGGTAACTCGCATTAAATAATGAATAAACTAATGATTTGTTTTCAGATTGGTGGAACATATACCGTTCCTGTTATACTACCTCCTCAAGTTGCCATAGTTGCATTTGGAGCAACAAAAATTGTACCTCGCTTCGATAGTGCCATGAATATAATCCCAGATGAAATAATGTGTGCTAGTGGTCAAGCCGATCATCGAATTGTCGATGGTGCCACAATGGCAATGTTCCTAAGTCACTTCAAGAAACAAGTTGAAAATCCAAACTTGTTATTTTTGAATTTATAAGGTAAGTTTACCTGCAAATCAGTGATGCTTTCACAAAATTTTATCAGGGGGTTCGCATTCGCAGTGAAAATGTTCTAACATTTTTTAAATATTAATATTCCCATTGAAATATTATTTGGAAGAGTAATAGCACACTAGGTGATGAATGTTAAACATTTAAAAAAAAAACAATTTATCGTTCATAGAAAATTTACCAACGATATTTGAATATTGGCGCCATAAATGACGAAATATGATAGATATTTGAAAGAAACAGTTAAAAATCGAAAGAGTAGTAGAAAATAACCGATAATTGTATAAAACGAAAGTTATTCGCAAGGGTTCGCGCGAACCCCTGCGAACCCCCAGGAAAGCCCCACTGCTGCAAATCATTGTTTGTGTTCAAAACTAAAATTGAATAATAAATTATTTTATAAGCGTTTGTTAAATACATATTTTTATATAAAATTACATTATTATCTATGTATAAGGCATCCATTACCAATTTAAATAAATTTAAATAAGACACATCATAAGGCATTTGGTTACAATTGAAAAGAGTAAAGGAAGACTATACAAACAATAATAATAACAAATTAAAAAACAATTGAGTTTTGTTAGTCAACATTTTTTTAAAGCTACCGATAAAACAATACCTAACCATTCTCATTCAAAATTTACAATATGAATCACAGTATTAATATTACGATTCAAAAATACGTACAATAATCGAATATAGATATATTTGGCATAAACGTTCAATAAGTTATCCTCTAAAATATATTAAATATCATAATATAATCGTTTCGTAATTGAAAATGATCTACCTACGTTATCTTTTTGTGTGCTAATTTACAATTAACATACGGATTTTGCAAAATCCTTGGTGTTGTTTCCATTACCCGTAATAATAATTCATCAAGGTAATCTTCTAAATCTTTCAACTTCTTTTTATTATGATCTAAATCCGATTGTAAATCGCCTATTAATAATATTAAATCCTAAAAATGATTCAGAATTTCGTTTAAAAAATGACACATTGATAATAAAATAGACATACTTCTCTAGATTTGCCTTCAAATTTTTGTAAAAGTTCGGAAGATATTTTATTTGTTATATTTAAATCAATATCATGCGCGCCATTTGTTTTTTCATTTAATTTATCACTTTTGTCTTCGGTTTTATCTAAAACAAAATATTTTTTTCATTTTTTGTTTATGAATGTTTCCAAATTCTCAACAAAATTTCATAATTGAAAATTCGAATGTCGTTGAGTCATACGATATCAATATTATCAATTCTAAGTGGTTTTCTTATCAAACTGAATTATCACGTCGGAATTTTAAAATTTTATTACTGTTTATAGAATAACTATTAAAATACAATAAAAACAATTACTAAAATGTATTGTATTTTAATATTATTTTATAATTATTGAAAAATGAATTATTGTATTGAATATTTACCTTTTCGTAAATTTCGTAATTTAGTGAACATATTTTCTTTTTCCACTTTTTGGACGGGTTCAGGTGATTTTGATTTAACGCTAATTGTATCCAAGATAACATCTTGTTGAAATTCCTTCGAATTGGTATCCTCTTCTTCAATACGATTAGATAACTTTGGGGATTCCCATGATCGTCGATTTAAATTATCTGCCCCATTCGCTTTCAATGTATTCGACTTATTGCCATACAATTTCCATTCCCATTCGTCGCTTTTTGAATCGTATGCTGGAGATTTCTTTGATCCTAATTGTTCTTCGCTCTCATTTGTTTCAGGTTTTGTAGCTGTTGTTGACGTTTGCGTCGGCTGATTTAGTGAACTCGCTGAACTTTTATGCGATAAATCATCAAACTATAAACACTTCAATCAATATAAAGCAACATTTAAAATATAATAAAATCAGGGACGTTAAAAACCGTATAAAATTTATTATTATTTAATAATGAATTGTAGTTTTATCAGAGCCGTAACTAGAGCGTTTTGTACTCAAGAAAGATATTCAATATTAATAATTCCCACTAAAAATAAAGAGGCGCTGACCTAAAGGGCAGAGGTTGGATTCGAACTCACAACCTTGAGTACCGCAAAATCATCGCCATGCATGAGCTGCTATCATGTTATATGTATAATTATCGCGTAGGCGTTTTTCTTGAATCGGTGCCTATGACAGCCATATTCGCCATACTCTAGTTACGCCTCTGAGCTTTATACAGTCGTTTCGGCCCTGCTTAAAACATACAATAAATTCATCATCGCTCATAACACCCGGATCTGCATCCTCATAAGTTTGTTTACTTCGTAAACGTGAATCAGATAAATGTCCTCGTCGCTGTAAGCTTCCAACACTACCAACAGATGAATTATCATCATAGTCATCTTTCTTTTTCCCTTTCAAATGCATCCTTGAGCCAATCGATTTCGCAAACTTTTTTATGCCTTTACGTTTATCAACGCTTCCAATACTAAGTAAACTACCACCAACAGTTTGTGCCATTTGAGATAATTGTCCAATAGATGATTTATGCTTTTCTTTTTTACTTAAATCAGTTAAACTTCCTGACTTAACAACAAAACCGATTTTTACTTCTAACTTTCCACGGTCTTTACCTTTATCTTCTTTTCCTATATAACCGCACACGCAATTTGCATAAATTAATCATAATGTTTAATTATAATAAATGAATAAAATATTACCAGGCTTGCTTTGTAACGTGTACCATCTATTTTTAGGTCTTTCATATGTATCTAATGTATTCAAGGGAATAGGTATACGTCCCAAAAATTCATCAACACCTAATATATTTTGATGTAAAACGGTAAGAATTAGTTCGGCCGTATTGCCATGATCCGGAATTGGTCTAAAATAGAATAAATCATTAGAATGATGTAACATATTTCATTAACATTCCACTTACAGGTCACATTCTTCGTGCCATTCGACATTTGGCAAAGCTTTCTTTTTTATTGATGTTTGGTATTTTGTTTTTCCCAAGGCAATAACAACAAAACAATCATTCGTATTGCCTTTACCCTTCGTTAAAAGATCAGTAGCTCTTTGAACTAAAGATGATTTCATTTATTTTAATCGAATTTAACAGATATTAGAAAGAAAAAGGTCAAATGCAAACGTTGTACTCACCTGCGACCTGCACATGTGTAGGCATCCACATATTTGCTTAAATTATTCTTTATTCCACTTATTAAATCTTAATTGAACTTTTATAAATTAATTATTATTGAGCATTCTTTATTAATAATATTAAATCTTTAAATAATACACCTTGTTGTACGTTTTAATTAAACACACGTCGTTTCTGTATCGTTACTTTGCTTATAAAACAATGCCGTTATGTGATGAGAACTACTAATTTAAATAAAATGAATGAATAAAAGTAGCCCACAATAACACATCACACTAATTGCAGCACTCTTACTCTAAAACAGAAACAACAACATAGGTTAATCTCACTTAGCACTATCTTCATTATTCATAATACGTCATAAAGGATAAAACCGATTGTGACAATTACATTAACCTTTTTTAATTTACCGATAAAAACGTGCCATTATTGATATGTATAATATCAATATTTTATTTCAAAATATTAACAACTAATTAAAATTTGAGTTTAATGTGTAAACAAATAAAAAACGACATCTGTATGCAAATGGAAAAACTTCCATTGTAACACGCACCACTTTTAATTTAAATCGAATTAACAAATAAATAACTTTAAATTTAATAATATATTATTGTTTACTATCATCTATCGATTTTCTTTCAATTTCTTCTTCTTTACTAGTATTGCTAAGTGTTGCTAACTCTTTCGTCGATGCACGTAACGTGAATACTATTTGGCATTCTTTTAATATAGCATTTTCTTTTTCTAAATGTCTTATCCAGGATAACAAGGAATCTTGACTTGAGCTACCTGTAGCACATAAAGCGTATATAGTGCCATCCTCTTGCTCATGAACAGACACTTCTGTTTCATTTTTTGGTACAGTCGTTATTGCACTTAATATAGGCACTTCTATATGACTAACATCTAAATTCACAAAATAACATTAAATTAATATGAAAAGGAATTAAATAAATTAAATAGTACCATCAGAATCAGCAGGAATATACTCTGGAACTTTCTGAGGACTACTTTTTAATAAAAAATAATTAACTGATTGTTCTCTCATCCAAATCCTAAATGAACCTTCAATATAAATTGGCGTATTCTTTTTATGATTTGCTAATAAAAGCTTTTGTGTTGGACTTTGTGAGCTCACTATCCATGTATCATCTATTGCGTCAGGAATGTCAACAGTCTAAAATAAAGATAAATTAATTAAACATTTTCATGTCTTAAAAAAGATTTATAGTTACTTGATAAATTGTTTGTTGTGCATTTAAATCAGCGCTACTGATTCTTTCAATCGCCAATTTGGCTAACTCTAATGCATCATTTGGAGGTGGATTTGGAACAGGCCACGGCGATAAATTCTTAAATTTAGGCATCCAATACATCATTCGCCAAAATTTTCGCAAAGGATATCCACGCCTTCCAAATATATTCATTAGCATGTCTTCCATTTCATAATCCGGCAAAACTCCTAGAAAATCATAGATTTTTATTATTATATAACAGAAAATGGTTGAGAATTTACCATTGTCTTCCATTTGTTCGAGTAAATCGATGGCACATTGCTGCTGTTTAGGATAATGCATAAATTCCGCTTGAAAAATATTTGTCGGTATAAATTTTCCTTTCGGTAAGACGTCGAGTAGACTTTTGTAAGCTTCCAAATCTTTATGCACACCGAAATGTTTCATATGCTTTAAAGCTTTATGAATGAACTCTACATGTCCACGACGATGTACGTCTTTCATTATAAATAAATTCACCATTTCTAAGTAAGTATTCTTCGTTTTATCTTTGACTCCTTCGAAACCTTCATGTACAACTATTTCTCTAGGTTCGTCCTGTTTATTTGATTTTGCATCACACCTCAATAAAAAGGAGGTGTGCATTGCTTTATTATATCCATTATTGTCAAAAGTTGTGTTATACTTTATATTTTTTACTAATCGCCATAAATATGATCGAGTATACATATTTGAAATATGAAACTGTGTGAAACTTTGAAAAAGTGGGGTTATGTTGATAGAAGTGATATACGTCAATATTTGGCGGTTAATTCAAATTATTTTTTTATCTGATTAATTATATTCCTATTAATTGAATTTGGTAGAAAGAAATAAAATGATTATAAATATGTAAATTAATTTATTTTTCATTCAATCAATAAATCGATATAAAAATTAGTCTTCTTTTCTTCATTTATCAAAATTTACCAAAATTATTGCAAAATATATTCTTTATAATTTTTTAATGACTTCAATTGTTTTTTAAGCTGTTTTATTAAATCTAAAGGTTGAACTAGAATAGAAATATCACGACCGATAGAATTTAATCGATCTTTGACTTGATTATCCTTATAAAATAAATTTAATGGACGTCCGTTGATTTCAGTTAGTACCCAGTTTGTAAATGACAAACCATCACATGTTTTTGCTCTTGCTGACAATCCGTGTCGTGCTACTAAACTATCAGGTTGGACATTTGCAATCACTGCTGTATTTCCATCTTGTATTATTCCAAGTGGCTGTCCATCAATTTCTTTATGTATCACAAATACTTGACCATGAGGTATGCGTTTTACGACAATGTGGACCTTAAACAAAAAAAAATATCATGAAATTATTAAGTCATATAAAACGCCACCAATAATTTAAAAAAAAGGATTGTACAACTAAGGTGACCAACTTTTTTTGATTCGTTAACAAAATGCGCAAAATGTTAATTGTTGGTAAATTTCAGGGCTTCGAACCGGAACTGAACCGAAAACCGAAAAAAACGTTATTTTTTTGGAACGAAAACCGGAGCCGAACAGACATATATATTTTAATTGAACCGTAACGAAAATTGAAACGAAAAAAACGAAAAAACGAAAAAAAATTTTTTCAAATTATGTATGCACAACATCAACAACACAATTGAGATAATTTCATAAAGGCACGGAATTTCCAAACTTTTTTGTTTGGTTACGTTAAATTTCGCCTCGGACCCGTTTATAAAAGGGGCCCGTTCGTAGGTCTTAATTTTTATTAATAAAATTAGGTCTAAAATTTGTTGCAATCGTTTATTTTGCACTTAATTTTTTACTTGACTTGACTTCTTTAAGCAAGGAGGACACATACAATTTATAAGACGGCCCTGACCTTAATTATAGATAAAACTTACATAAACGCTACAACACGATCTGAGAATTTTTTGTGCATCGCTAACGCTCTTCACTGTAAAGCTTTCAATTGTCAACAATTGATCACCGATATGTAATGCATTATATAACATTGGATTCTCTTTCTGCTTCCATCCACACACCCTTCAACATCAATTAAACAATTATTAAAATTATTAACTTATTTGATTGCTTTTAATTACCACACAAGGTTGAATGCATCAGCAAAAGCAATAGAACTAATACAGTCTTTTTTTCGTAGTAATAAGCGAACACCTCCAGGATGTGCCATTTCTTTTTGAAGCTGCATAACTTGATGTTCACGTAATGTTAGATTTGGTTCAGGGACGGGCTGCAACATTCGAGGAGAGCTTGGCGTTGCTCTATGCAGTCGATTGCGATTAGAAGGACCTTAAACAATCATTTTAGATATGTTTTTTTTTTTTAATAAAAAATCTATTATACCTGGAGATAATTGAAATAAGCGTTCATAGCTATTATTTGTTTCACCTGAAGTATGATTGGTGTTTGTTGATTCGAGAATTGCAGCAACATTATCGAAATTAAAAATATTATTTTGCGATTCTTGAACTTGAACAATTGTTACATTATCATTCGTTCGTCGTCCAATATTTTCAATATCGTTTGTTGCTTCTGGTAGAGATGAACCTCTTTGTAAAGCTGCATGTCTTCTGGTAACATTAGGCGATAAATTTCTTTCTACCGGTGTAACAGGTTCGATTCCTGGTAAAAATGCTGGAGGAACGGAAGGAGGAGGTGGTAAAGGCGATGTAGGATCCCGTGTAGGCAGTAAATTGGCGGTTCTGTTCTCAGGTAATTTCGTATAAAGATTTTCTTTAGGTGTTAGTATTTTCAATTCGTGCAATTTTCCTCTTAAACTTTCTACCCAATCTAACATTGCTTCCCATGATGGAGCCGCTAATCGTACAACTTCGTTCGTTAATGTTATCACAAATTCATAATCCTGTTCGTGGGCGCATATAGTTGGTGATACGTGTTGAGTTGAATTTAAGCAAACAAACCAATCTGGTTTATGTAGTACGGCTGATTTATTATCAGAATAAGTTTCCAAAAATGCTTCTGTATCATCATGCACACAGAATACCACCCAAACACGTTCCTTTTTCTATATGAAATAGATATTAGTATATGAAGATGAAAAATTAGAAAGTTTTTTATACCTTTTTTGAGTCAGGATTTGGTATTTTCTTTAGCCATGTATTTTTATGTATTTCTCTGAATAAAGGATTTCCAAATTGTCTTACAGGCTGCTGCTGCTGGGCCATATCGGATATTTTAAATAATGCTTATTTGTAGAGTACACAATCACATTATTTAATAATTTAAACATTTTCACTCAATGATGCATGTACAACATTCCACTCTTATGTATAAACAATATCAACTTTTTTATGTAGTTTTAAAATACTTTCAGTTCTATGACTAAATTGTGTTGCATTCCATCAATTGTTATTATATTATCTATTTAGGTTTAATAATAATTTATGTTTTAACAATAAAAGTAATGAATAGAGAGTTACAGCAGCACCTGCAACATTAGAAAACTAAAGGAAAGTTGAATAATTATAATTAACAAATATATTTATTATTGCAAATAATATTTATTTATGTTATATAAAATACATTTATTTAAAATAATCATTAAATATTTAGATAAATTTTTAATATAATTTATTTTCGTGCCATCTAGTGGAGCAAAAACACAGTTGGTCAACCTGAAACTTAGAGTGGGGTGAAGCATATTTCTGCGTCCATGCTTCTGCGCTCTTTCTTTTACGCCGAACCTTCGAAGACAGCAAGCGTAAGAAAGTGATTTCGCCATTTTTTATAGTTTTACTATCAACAGGTGAATATAATTGTAATTTTTAATTTTATTATTAAGTAAATGCATGTATTCATTAAATTTAATATGTTAAAATCATTTCTTGTCTCTTAAACATATTACTATACTTAAAATATCCAACATTAGAGTATTATCAGTAAAATTTGTTCAAAACAACTGTTGCACACCGGCTCAAAAATTTTCGAATTGCATTATTTTATCAGAAATACAATACTATATTAGATTATGATGCAATATTAAATTACACTACAACAATGTGCTGCTTATTTTTAATTGTAATGTCAGCAGAAAGCAATTTACATCATATTTCATTTTATTACATCGTTGTATTTGTTTACAATTTTATACACTATCTGAGATATAAAAACCAAAAATATTCAATTAAATGTGTTTATTGAATCATTATTTAATATATCTAATATAGTTTTTCTTAATTTTTCGAAAGATGGCTTAGATTTTTTGAGATTTTGAGATGACTGCCAATAGCTTTATTTTAATGGCGGCTCTAGTTCGATAACATAACCTTACTTTTTTTTTAATCAATTTTCTGAAATATAAGTGCAATAATATTATTTATAATTATTATTAATCCGGACACCTATTACCTTTCGGTGTTGGTGTATTATTTATAATTAATTTTTTATATTCATTATTTAATACTTTTTAAATTTTTCTAATGTTGTTGTTTTCATTTTTTTTGGGGGTTTGTCGTTTTTAATGAACATGCAAAAATCTCGGTTCAAATTATAATATCAACACTAACCAAATTACATATATTTTTTACAATTTATTACTAAAGTACTAAAAAATAAAATAATATTCATTAAAAGGTATGGTAAGTTTAATATGATTTTTCCCCATATTTCTAAGATGGTATAGATTTTTTTGGCATTTCTGTTATATAATGAACATAGAAATTACTAGAAATTTTTATTAGTTAGCGTTATAAGAAAATTGATATGCATCGAGGAATGCCTGAAGGGCACAATCGCCAACTACGTCGTAGGGTGCCTCCCAAATATTCTATTACTGATCGTCGTAATGAAACACAAGTGTTTTTAATTCCTTTGCAAGGTGTCGGCAGAGTTATTGGTAAGCAACAAAATTGCTAAAGTTCGCATATTTGACATATATATATATATATAATTTTCTTATATAGGAACGGGTGGAACGAGAATTACTAGCATTGAAAATAATACATATACTGGTATTACGATTGACAAGAATCCTACCGTCGACAGAAAGGCAATAGTGTACATTATGGGCCATAGGAGTAATATCGAAACTGCTGTTATGATGTTAAATAATATACTCAAGGACGAAATGTTATCAACATTGATACGATATGGGGAAGATGGAGACCAGGATGTGACACCAGCTCCCGGCACACCAAGAAATGGCGAAGATGGAGAACAGGCCAACGAAGTATCAGGGCCATCGCAAGATAGGCGAGATCAGGGTGCCATACCAAGGACCCATAATGTATGGAATAGACCTGCAGGATCTTCTCATCATCGTTCATTGCGTAGAGAGCAAAACGAACATGCTAATCCACTGCCGATACCAGAAGAAGAAGGCGACGATGCGGTAGCGCGGGAGGAGATGCAAGAAGTGGCCATAGGTGGCAATGCAGAAGCGACCGTAGGTGGTAATGCAGAAGCTCCATTCGCAGACGTAGACTTCGGACTGTTGAATATAGAAGCGGTGAGTTACTATTTCAATTTTTATTTTTACATTTAATAAATTAACTTTTCGCTTTTGTTTATTAAATGTTATTGAGCTTCACTCCTTGTATTTGTAGTTTATTTTCATGTTTGAATTATTTACAGGAAAGAGCAATAGCAGAGAAATGGGCCGCGTTTCCTGAAGCTATTCTGAATTTTTATAAAGAATTGCCGTCTGTGAGCAATATGACTGAAAAGGAAGTACAAGAATATAGAAAGCAAATGAATAAAATCGATTGCAAACGTCCATTGACAAAAGATGGGGTAACACTTCATATTCCAAACCCCGTTAAAAAATTTTATGAATCATTTCATAACCATCCGAAGATTTTAAAGTTATTGAAAACTGCAGGATTTAAGACGCCTACTCCCATACAATGCCAGGCCTGGCCTATCCTTTTGACTGGAAGAGACATGATAGGAATTGCCCAAACTGGAACGGGTATGTTTACTCTAATATTTTATATACATATATTTATAGGCATACAGTATTGTAGCTATTTATCAAAAAAATCTAATATATAGGTTAAAGAGTTCATAGTAAATTCTAACATTTTGCCAAATTTTCGTTCAACTAATATAACTTATAAGAAAAACATTTAAACACTGCTCGTTTCGTTTGTTACATTTAATAAGACAAATTCTAATGTCCATTTAATTTAATTTAAGTAAAACATAAAAATTTTAATTAATTATATAAAAGTGGCCTATGTCCATTTATCTTTAAATTTTAATATACTTTAAATTGTTTAAAATGAAAAAATGACGTATAATTCTAAATATTATAACAGCTAATCGTTATACACCTGAAGGTAGATTGGCACAATACTGAAAAAAAACAGCATTCATTATTTTTTATGTAAATTGGATTTACGCAAACTACTCCTTTGCAAGAACTTTCCGAAAATAGGTACCGGAATATCAATCCCGCTCGTTCTGTAACATAAATCCACTTTTAATAGTATAAATAAGTACATATTTTCTGATTTTTCTTTTAGGCAAGACCCTGGCATTTTTATTACCAGCGCTAGTGCATATCGAAGGCCAGGTATTGCAACGTCCTGAGCGTGAAGGGCCAGCAGCGTTGGTATTGGCTCCAACCAGAGAACTTGCTCTTCAGATTGAAGCGGAAGTGAAGAAATATAATTATAAAGATATTAAATCGTAAGTTAAACAATTTAAATTTGATTGTAATAATTTAGTTATGTTTCTGTGTAGGGTTTGTTTGTATGGAGGTGTAAGCCGCAGTGGTCAAATTGAAGCTATACAGAGTGGTGTCGATATAGTCATTGCTACTCCAGGTCGCTTAGATGATCTTATTCTCCACAAATACATTACTATGGATTATGTTACCTATGTAGTATTAGATGAAGCTGATCGTATGTTAGACATGGGATTTGAACCACAAATCCGAAAAATATTGTTCGTGATGCGCCGTAAGCGCCAAACTGTTATGACGAGGTATTTATGAGTAATTGCTATTAATTATTTTAAACTAACTTCTATTTATTCATTAAAGTGCAACATGGCCCCTAAGTGTTCGTCGTTTAGCAAATAGCTACTCTATAGATCCTATTCAAGTTTATGTTGGATCATTGGATTTAAGTGCCTGCAAGCAAGTCCAGCAGTCATTTGTTTTTATTGATGAGGAAACTGAGAAATATTCTCATGTATGTGAATATTATTTTTTAAATAATTTCTTTAATTATTTCTTTTACGGTTCTTTTAGTTCTTTGAAGTATGTAAGTTACTCGAAAGTGACCAAAAAGCCATTGTTTTCGTTGGACAAAGGAACATGGCCAACCATTTGAGTGTAGACTTAATACTCCGTGGTATTGATTGTTCCTGCATACAAGGGCAATTGGAACAGTCTGATAGAGAACAAGCTTTAAAAGATATTCGTGATAACGTTTGTAGAATATTGGTTGCAACTGACGTTGCATCGCGAGGCATTGATGTCGTTGATCTAACGTAAGTTTCATTTTTAACAAAATTCGCACACTAAAATTGTTTTTATTTTTTAGGCACGTAATCAATTTCGATTTTCCTCAAACGGTAGAGGAATATGTTCATCGTGTTGGTCGTACAGGACGCGCTGGAAGATCCGGCCTATCGTTGACATATATGAAAAGAAGAGATGCCAGACATGCCCGCCAACTCATTAAATTGTTAGTGGATGCAGAACAATTCATACCTCGTGAATTGTATGCTCTCGCAGATAAGCATGATAGGCAACAACAATATCGTCAGAACCCACGACGCTATTAGAAAATGCGCGTGTAAGATTTTGTGCCTTATCAGTACTTATTAATATTTTATTATTCCATTAGGATAAGTTTTATTTTTCTGAATTTTAGAATCTCAAATTATGTTTTTATTCTCTTTTCTTTTTTATGTTTGAATTTGAATTTATGTATTAAAGTTTTGTATTTTTATACAATCGTACTTGTAATGATTGCTAAACTCTTTAAGAATATGTGTTTTATAACTTGAAACGATCAAATAAAGTATATATTCTTAAAATTTATAAATCTTTGCCAGTTTCATATTTTCTAATAATTCATCGAATCGATGTCGTATGCAGTGTCTCCTCAGACGCTAAATGGAATTCACCTCTCAACAAATACATCCACTTAATAATCAATGAGATTTCATTCATTTCTTAACTGTTCATTTTAGAACAAAAAAATTATTTAACAATCAGCTTATATAATTCATTTACTTTGTGATATATTGATATAAATCTTTAATTTCATTGCTGACTTCCAAATCCTCGAACATATAAAAGGGAATAAGGGTACCCTTATTCCCTTTTATTATTTTAGGCTACTTGTATAGAGTTTTATGTGAGAAATTTCAAAAACAACGCATATCGAATATATTTTTTTCTCATTTGCTTAACATTGATACTTTGGTGGAGGTTAATCTCAGCTGATTGAAGCTGATCCGAGATACTTCTATTACGAGTGCCTAGTGGCTTGTGTTTTAATAATGTAATGAAAATGTTTTTCATAAGATAAGCTGAGAATAGCATTTTTACTAACATCATAAAGAATGTGAGAACGATTGTTTTATATTACAGGAAAGGATTAATTTATATTGATGTTCGAATACAAGTGCAAGGATTCGTAATAAATCGTGTTTTAGGCAACTATTTTGAGACTATTATATAAAATTTTTGTATCAATCGATGAACATAGCACAGTAGGTGAAGTAAGTTCTTTAAAAAAATTCTTTGCAAATTCATTAATTAATTAATGTTATTTTATTAGCTGGCTGGAGTACTACAAGTTGAAACTGAACTAGTCAAGCAAGCTGTGTCGTTATATTGTCGCTTGAGATTTGCAAAGCGTTTGGAATATGAACATTGTCAAAGTAATTATAAATTGCATCGGTGATGGCATCAACAACCCATTGTACAAAACGTTGAAATCACTCCATTGACACATTGACATTGACGAAGAGTTGCTCGCTGAATGATTTACAATTCAATTAATTGGAGTATCTAATTCTATATTTGTTTTATCTCCATCAGCTGGAATGTAATCCGGTATGAAACGCTTGAATTTGTAGTCTTGTCCTAAATGTTGCGGCACATATCTAAAATTAAATGAATTAATTAATAATCAGCTTATATAATTC
>JAODFZ020028449.1:0-14127 GCA_027574845.2 Deinopsis erosa
CTTTTTTAAATAAATGGCACTAGCGCGCGCGAGACTCTTTTCCAATTCTCTTTACACATCTGTGCTCCAACATCAAAAGAGCATCATGTGTATATGGGTGTGTATGTGTGTGTGTGTCGGTATGTAGTTGAAATAACTTTCGATTTTTTGCATTATTCAAAACGATATGTTATAAAGCACGAAGCCAAGTCACAGATAAATTGGCTTATTATTAAATATTGCAAACATTTTTTCTTCTTTCATCATCATCAACAAGAGCAAAAGAAGAAAAAAAGAAATGTGAAGCGCTCCGTTGGGAGTAGAAATTTATAAAACTAGCAAGCTATGCGTATTCGTTACTAAAACGGCTGGATATTGAATTCAAAATATATAAAAAACAACATCCACTAACATTACAGACATTAGCGCCAACAGTGAGAGAAACGCTCAACTATTAAAGACTCTTACAGCATCTTTTACCTGTTGCTGTTTTTATTCTACTATACGATCAGAAAACATTTACTAAGAAAATATTATTAAAAAATCATATAAATCCATTAAATTTCTATGAATATTTATATTTAAAAAAATTAATTATTAGTTATTGAATAGCAATCAATTATGAACAGATGTATAAAAATTACTATAAACAATGCAAGGCTTTATTACAACGAACAATCAATCAATATCAATTACTATTGATAATCTGCAATTTAATTAAATATACAACTAATCGATTAGTAATTTCTTTTTTTAAATTTAATTATATTTAAATATAATTTTCTATAATTTCGAAAAACCAATATTATACCTAAAATGAATTATAAGAAACGGTTGATGTGAAATATTTAGAAAGAGAGACAATGTTAAAAACGTTTTCTGCACATGTGCGCCGATAGATGGCGTTTGTTGTACCGGCTTCTTGAAGGTAAAAACATGGATGGATCAATAGGCGAACTCAGCACGAGATATGAATCGAAGTTATTACCAAACATGCATACATGTTACCATGCCAGCAGCATTAAATTAGTTATGATGTTATTTCGATAAATCATGCATAAGCATTATCATAAAGTACATCCATACATTGATCATCGTTTTAATATCGGAACGCTATATTCTATATAAACACATTAATCTGCTTCTAAACAATGATAAACAATACATTGTTCTAACTATCAGCGCGTATAGATTATAGATCTGCTTTCAATTTGCAATTATTATTATTATTGTTAATTAATTAATTAAAAGAATTCTATTTATAATAATAATATTGTACATGGAATTATTAATTTTTAGCCAAAGCGTGACTCGATTGTTTTCTAATAATGTAATAAAGTTTTACGGTTTAATTAATCTTTTCAATGTTATTTTGTAATTGGAAATTAAGTGAAATATTATCGATTTTTGAGTAAATTTAGCGGCCAATGAGATAACTTTTTCTGTTTTTGTTGTTGTTAGATTTTACTATCTATAGAAAAAAGGTAATAAATCAAGTCGGTAGAGTATGGTCATTTAGAAGTCGAAAAGTTACATTGGAAAGTGAGACAAAAAAAGGCGTCTCTAGAATGGGGTGACTACCTTAATGGTCAAATGAGAAAAAATCTATTATGTGTTTGAGTTTGAGAATTCGGTTTTAAAGTTACATCTACACTGTGACATTTTTTGTGGTTTATTTTAGAAAGTTGCTGTTGCAAGAAATAACGGTATAAATGTGAAATCAATGAACATTACAATATGTCTGAAATTTTGTTTTTTTTTGTCGGTGATTTTGTAACTGTTTACATATAACACCAAAATTTATGAATACATACATATACGAGATTTGGTAACATAAATTAAGATTGCAATTACTTTAAATTCAATTGTAATTTCTTGTTTATGTCGCAAAGATCAATTAAAATAATTAATAGAAGTGTTCTATAGAAATACATTCAAATTAGTAAAAGGTTAGTAATTAGAATTAATATACCATTTAAATGAATGAAACTTAAAAATGTTAAATATTTTTTATTTATTTATACAAGGTTAGGCAAAAGTCCCGGAACAGACAATTATCTACTTTAATATCCATACGATGATTTTCAAATTTGGTACGAATATAAAGTAAAAATTAAAATATTTATTCACGATATATTTAATTTTGTTGCATTTCCGATTTAATTATTTCCGAAATAATGTCAACTCCATTTTTTTAATGAAACATCTTAAATCTTTTTAAATTTTTAAATGCACCATAAAAAACTACATTCAGAAAGATTCATATTAAAAATGTTATTTAATAAGAAAATATTACTAATAAAATATAAAATACCCTAAATAAAACTTATTGTCAATGTATTCAAAGCCAACTTTATATTGTATAATTTGTTGATTTTTACTAATTTTTAATAACATTTTTAAGACCTTCTTTTTTAAATAAAAATTTATGTTTTTGAGTGTAGTTTTTTATGCTGAATTTGAAAATGTAAAAATATACATATAGGATGTTCTAATTAAAAAATGAATTTCGAGAAAATTAGGAATATCATCAATGAATTCCTTAATTTCCTCTCTTCATTTAAACCAAATATGTAAAAAACAACGTATTGATATTAATGAAGATATTCAACAGTTCCAAGACTTTTGTCTAACGCTGTATGATTAAGTTGCATAATTTTAATTGTATTTTAAATCAATTTTGTTTATTATTAAAACGTGCTGCTCTGTATGGTAAAATATAAACTTAAATTTCATTGAAATTCTACTTTTATACGCATTGTTGAGAAAAATCTTCTAGACCGGAACCAAAGTGTTCATTTCGTTTCGATATGTGATGGGAAAAACTCGTATAAATCCAAGCGCAAAGTAAATAGAAAATGAAAGAAAAAAAGGTAAACGTGCAATGCACACACACATACATGCAGGGAATACATGCCAAACATATAGGTCCCCGGAGTTTCCAAAACAAATAACCGGAGTCTGAGAGGTGGAGAGAATACACGTCTTATCCTTACAGATCTCATTTATACTATAAGACCAGGGCTAGCCTATATACCTGCCATCATATCGATACATGTTTGTGTTGCAAACTATACAGGGTGTAATGCAACGCCAACACAATAGAATAATATTTTTAAGAGCAGAAAAGCAACGAACTTGTTTAATTCAATGTTAAATGCATAAGAAACAACATTTTTGTAAGCAATTCCACATTTTTCTCTAAAATCCGGTTCACAAAGAGAACAAAAATACCAGCCAATCAAGAATGAATAAAATTCATGGCAATTTCCTCTCGCAAACTTATAAATGTCGATAAATTATTTATATATAAGATAAAATTAATATGCACTAATATGGACATACAACAGCCTCACATCTTTCCAATTTAATTAACTTTTCTTTCAACTTAAAAAAACAAGATAATTTCATCCTTTCGCATACAGATTCGATAAAAAAAATGATGAAAATGCAATTTCTTGCTTGAGTTAAGTTTCCGTAGAGCATGATTGAACTGAAATGTAATTGGAAAAGTTTTCTTTTCAATTCATTGCTTTGCTTTTTTCCATACTTTTCCTTCCTTTTTAAATTTACTTGTTATTGTTTAAGGCCGTCGTTGATTAATTATTTTATTTATCTATCAATTAAATACTATTTAGTATGCATTTGACAAAATTCTACAATATAAATAATAATTCATTATTTGGCATCAAGAAAATGTTGATTGCGCACATAAAATTTTATTATTGCTGCTATTAACTTCAAATAAATGATTTTACGACTAGAAAGTGAACTTGACTTTCAATCAATTCAATTATTCTTCATTCTGCTTTTTTGTGTGTGTAAATGTTTTGATTTTATTACGAGCTTTTTATGATGTGTTATAAATAATTTAAATTTGTTTTAAATATTTATTAATTGTAAAACTAATTTATTGATCAATATCAATTTGAACGTGCAAAAAATTTTACTACACTTTAAGTATCTAATTACAGATTTTATCGGAAAAATAAATTTTCAATCAAATATTACGACAAGTTAAATACAGATTGCACGAACCAGATAAATTTACATCAAACAACATGCAAAAAATTTATTGAAGAAAATTATTTCAAATTTCCTATTCAAATAATAACGTAAATATTTCTTTGCATTATGCATTTGTTTCATTTTATTTTAGTATTACGTTCGTTTGGGAAATTTTATTTTTGTTTTGTTTTGTACATTTTGTGACATGCTCCCTGTATATGTATAAAAAATGTTGAGAGAAGAGACGCAATGCTGTGTAGTAATATATATGTAATGCATCCGTCGGCTTGTATGGCCCTCATATACAACCTAAATGTCCAAAGGACTTTTAGCCTGACCGAGCACAAGGATCACGTACTTTGAACAAATTGGTGGTGAAGACATATTCCCGTGACGTGTGGCCAATATACCAAACTGAAATTTATTTATATTGCTTTTCCAGCATTGCAAGTTTTTCCTATCATGCTCTCAATATATTTCTTTGCGTCATATTCTCTACGCTAAAACCAACAACATTCCTATATTGAATTCCATTTTATTAATGGACTTTTCCTATTCAATTTTTTATTGTATAGTACATTTTTTCGTCTTTATATCAATCTCTAAATTATTCAACATGTTTTGCATTATTTACTCACAATTAGTTACATAAACTTATAAGCTTTTAAGCAAGAAATAAATAAATAAGAAAAATGCACCTGCATTAATAAAAACTACTTTGAATTTGATTCGAGTTTTTATATTCGTATAATATTCAAATCAAATGAGACAATTATTCCTTCAACTAATAAGCCCACCTATCAGGCTAAACAACAACTCGCGATGCATAAAAAAAAATACAAAAAACATTTTAGTAAATAAAAACCTATTTGAATGTTTTATTTTTAAGTTTAATCATTTGCATCTTATTATTGTTATTTGCATGTTGCAGCTAAAAAGGCGTTTCGTAATGACTGCGACACTGTCCAAAATGTGCAGATAGTTTCAAAGGACTTCCAAAAAGGATGTATGGATCTATGAGTGCCAGGCGCTGTACGATGACATGCGCATTAGATCTTTAGAAAGCCCTAGCCGAAAAAAAAAAAACAATTTTAGAAAAGGATCTATACGACGTAAGCGACGCCATCTTGCATCATTAATTTTTCTACAATATTTTTTTTCGTTAAATCGCAAAAAGGTAATAAATTAATTTATAATAATTAGACGTAGACAAATTATTTATGCATTGTAATTATAATTATAATCTGTAGCGTATATAACAATAAGTGCGTGAGTGTTTTTAATTTCCATTTGTTTTGTTTGGCGTTAGTCTGTTCAGACAGTTCTCATAGACATAGATGCATGATGATATAAATAACAGTTACCTGTTTAATGAGTTGCATGTTTATTAAAAATTGAATTTTAATTTTTATTGATATGCTGTGTTTTAGTAACCGAAATGATTAAAGGAATAGTGAAGGCGTGTGTTATAAACTAAATGGAAAAATTGCATTTTCAAATCAACTTACATTAGAAGTCATAAAAATTGAAATTATAGAACCATTAGAGAGTCATTATAATCTATAATTGTTAGCATGTAAGGTTACAATAAAAAAATTTCAGTTACAAAAAGCAAAACGAATCAATTTAATAACATGCATGAAAATTTATATTGAAATGACCTAAATAATGCTTCAATGAATTGATTTTGCATTGTTTCATTACACGGTATATTCTATAAATAATAAAATGCAACCCATTGTGTTTCCGCTTCTTTTCTATAAGTAGTTAAAAAAAGAATAAACTTGTTCTTTTATTTTTTGTTTGTTTAGTTATAATCAATGTATTGTAGGCGACTTTACTGATAACATTACTAAAGCAAATTTTCGATAAATAAAAAAAATTTACTTGTATTAATTAAAGAAACTTGTTGTTCAATGCGAAATTATTTAGTAATAATAATTTACAATAGATGCAACTTAAATATTTTGATAACAAAATTAAAAACTTCAAATTTTCCATAAATAATTTATTTATTTGTGTTAATTAAAGAAACATGTTATTTTATAATAACCAAATAATTTAGTTTTTTATATTAGAAGCATTTTTTAATAAAGAAATTAAAAATGCCAATGGAATATTTTGTGTTCAAAATTCAATATGTTTTATATATAAATTTCTATCTATAAAAAAACCGGACATATTCATCAATGTAGTAAAAAAAAACATTCCACAACGTACATTTCCAAAAATTATCAAAGCATATATGAAATAAATATTTAAACATTTTATTACCATCACGGACCCACCCACATATAAATTGTACCAATACAATTTTATTCAATTTGTTTGAAAAGAATAATTTAATAATGCAAGAAGAGTTTTGTCTGCGGATGTATGACTAGTGTGAAGAGAGCGAGTCGCTGCTATATTTGTAGAATATTTATGTTAAAGCTTCTTATTTCGAGTTGAAAAAACTAATGGAATGGAAAATAGAAAAGAAAAGGAGCGACAAGAAGCTTCTACAATGCATTGTCTGGTGGCAATATTGCCGTAATTTTCTAAAGTCTCGGTCAGATCTAACTTTAAAATGAAATGAAAGCGCGCGCGCGCTTCAAAATTACCATTACGTAGTCATCAAAACGAAAGCAAAAAAAAAACACACAACTGATTGTCGTTGTTTTTTTAGCCTATTTCTCTATTCGTAGAATTACATAACAAAATTTATTCACACATGCAATGTAAATTCTTTCTCGCATGTTTACTCAAAGAATGATTAATGACTTTTAGAACAATGATAATTAGCAGATAATAAATTTAATTTATATAGAAAAATTTATTATCCATTTGCTAGACTGTTTAAATATATAAGAAATATGAATAATATCATAACATGTTTATTACGGTTCGAGTACGAAGAGTTAAAATAATTCAATTTTCTAAAGTACACACACATATCTAGAAATATAACCAGCCAAAACCATTTATGAAATGAAATTGAACAAAACTCTTTACACTGTTCAACTTACCGAAGATATAAATTTATTTGTGTTTTCCAACTTTTTACTAATCATTTATTTCAATTGATTGAAATAATAATAAAAATGAAAAATATTTATTGGACTGCTTCCCGCTTACATTTTATCTCCTCCGAAAATGCAATTTCCAGTTATGTTATGTTATGTTATAGATATTAATTATATTATAGATTGATTGGTAGAATAAATATATAAGATAAATGCACTCACCTATAATATGACATTCTATATTCTTGTATTACAGTATTGCCTGCATTTATTAAACTACACAATGAAACGCCTTCTCTTACCTATTTTATAGGCTCCTGTAGGCAATTAATTTTGCTATCAATACAAAAATGATTTTATTTATCAGCTTTTGATATATAAAGTGAAATGATAAATAAATTTTCTTTGTTTGATTATTTTATGTTATTTTTTTACTTTATCCTGCTTGTTTCAGCTATATATTTATGGTAATGTAACGGATGCTTTCATACTCCAACACATTCAATTGTTGCTTTACAATAATGTTATTGAAATAAATGTTCTTATTTATTGTATATTGATTTTATAATTTTTATGTTAAAAGTTTTTTTCTAAATAAATATTATGAAATTGTGTTGTCTTTTCTTTAAGTTGTGTGAATTTAAAATAAAGCAACTTTCCTTATAAAATTACATTATATTAATAAATTTGTTTATAGAATAAATAAATTTTATTCCAAAAATAAATTTATATGACTATTAGCAGCAAAACAACTTTAAATATTCTGCTCAATGATAATAATTTTATAATTTTATTTATAATGTCGATCATAAATTTGCTAATTTAAGATGTCATAATTATGAAGATTTTATTAAAATTTAATAAATTTTGACAAAATTCTAATTAATCAATTTGAAATTCAATTATACTAGCTAGAGAAATTTTCTATACTTATTTCAATACTTAGTTTTGAAAAACTTCTCTAACTCAAAGTTTTCTCTATCTCGAATTGGTAAAATGTCGGCGTGTCAAGCGCATGTAATTATTTTTTTATCTACAACTCTATTGTTTTTCAGGGTCCCCTAACTATTCGAATTTTTTCGTATTATTATTTATGATAATTAGTTTGTTGCATTAGATAAAAACAAGTTGCTACAAATATATAGTTTGTTAGAATTTACATACGAATTGCTTACAAATATTTAGAATGTTTTTAAAATGCCCTCTGTTGTATAAAATTAGAATTTTTCCTTTTTATATATATAGATAGGTAAATATAATGGCCACGAGTCTTTCAAACATTTAAATAAAAAAAAATTGATAACCTCGATTTAAAACATGTTCCTGCTGACCATGAAACCTCCAATCACCAAACAGGTAGGTGTGTTTCCTAAATTTTATCTATACAATTAGCAAAATACCTTTCTTCAGAATGAGTTTGAATAGCGCTCCATGAGCGCCAAACGGTAAACTCCTGAACTATAAAAACACGTCGATCGAATCATTTCGTTCGAATGGAGTTCTGCGCTTGCTAACGTAGAAGCGAGATAGAAAATTGCATAAATTAACTATTTAAGATAATTTCATGCATAAAATACAAATTGCATAAATTATAATAAATTGTATTCGTATAAATAGTTGCATACAGTTATAGTCTACTAAGTGCATTATTTCTTATTCTAAATCTTTATTAACTCGCATATTTTAAAATATTCGATTTGTTGCGCTCCAATTATGATTAGAAAATATATACGTTGAATGAGTCATAGACAAAACTAAATTTATATATGAACAAAAAATTATGTAATAATGTCATGCATATGCATAATTGACGTTAAAATTATGCAAGTAATTAGGAAGTAAAAGCATCAACGAGGAAAAAGCGTTTAAAAGTTTGATGAGTTAAATTTTGCATAATAAATTTTTTTCGTCGATGTAAATTTATGGTGGCTTATGGAAATAAATCAATTATATAATAAAGACACACACACATACAGACAGTAGTTGTTTCCTAATAACTGCTCCCAGTTATATTGCCTTTTAAACGTTTTCTATCTATCATATTATAAAATACAACTAACAAGATAGAAAAAAGATTTATATCTTTATTTATAGCCTTGATTTTATTAAAGAGTTTGATTACGCTCTCTAAAAGTGAAAATGACAATAATTTCATTCATTTATTAATTTATGAGTGTCAATCCAAATTAAATTATAAATAAATTCTATTTTAGTGTGAATATAATTAAAACTTTATTATATAACCTAAAATATTTCCCATTCGACAAATTCATGCCAAAAAAAATTTGAATAAAATTCAAGGCGAATTTCAAAATAGACAAACTTCTAGAATAAACTTTAAACTGACTCGTACTTTAAATTTCTAATTAAACTTTAAACAAAAACCACACATGAGTAATTTACTCAAAAGTTCATTGTTCAAACTCCCAGAAGTGCTTAGAAGCAGCAAATGTTGTCTGGAATAGAATTTTCCCAGAAGAATTTAATTTATCAATCAATTCTTTCTTATGTAAATAAATTATAATAAATTAATACGTTCATGACCTATTCTTATTGAACATCTTCGTAATCGTATGCATAAACTTGAAATAGGCAATAATAAGAAGAACTTTATAGAAAATGTCAAACTAACATTTTATTTATAATCTGCAAAATAGCATTCGCGATGTATAAATCCGAAATATTTTTAATAAATAATTCTTTGCTGCTTAAATTAATGCTAAGCACGTAAGCTAAATACTTTGTTAGGTGTAATTTATATGACATATCACATAAATTACATTCTATATAACTCTTATGCATGCAAATGTACAAATTTGTTTAGTTTAGTAAACTCTATTAATAATAATTTAATAGTTATTATTTAAAAATCCATTAGCAGTAGTGCATATAATTTAGTTACGATTTTAAGCAAAAAATGTAATAAATTTATAATTGCTTGGCATTATAAATATACAATTATTCATATTTTTTATAAAATAATGCAGATAGCGTTTTAATTATACATTATTATTTTATTATGAGATAAAATATGATAATTGTATTTGTTTATTGTATTAATTTGACAGAGAATCTAATTATTTTGTTATATATTAATGTAAAATAAGTTGAGATTGCAATTTAGATTTAATTAATTTGACCACCTACTGATCGTCTATCTGAGACATCGTTTCTAAAATTCAATTTATTCAATAATGATTATAATTTTCGTTTCGAATTTATTGTAAATTATATTTTAAAATGTTTCTTGTTGTAATTTTTATAGATAAATGTATAAATTTTTACTTAGTTTTAGTAATAAATTGTATTACATGCAATAAATGTTCATGTTAA
This sequence comes from Deinopsis erosa, assembly GCA_027574845.2. Taxonomy (NCBI): domain Eukaryota; kingdom Metazoa; phylum Arthropoda; class Insecta; order Coleoptera; family Staphylinidae; genus Deinopsis; species Deinopsis erosa. The sequence goes on from JAODFZ020028449.1 coordinate 10,326, forward strand.
CTTTAAATTTTAAGAAATTCAACTTTCTCTCTATGTAATAAATAAATGTCATTTCAAATAATAATTATAGTATTGAATATTAAATATGACAACGTTAGAAATTCATTATACAGAAAACCTCGTTATGACAGACTAAATCTGAAGACGCAAAAGTGCTATATTTTGTGTTTTTATAACACAGGTCAACACGAATTTTGTCTTAGATTAGAGGGTATAAAATTTCGATACATTGATCGACACTTAGACGAAAAAAATATATATGGCCTGAAAAAGTTTGCTTTTGGATGCAGGAGAACGGTTGAACAGTATCATTTTAGTAATTTTTTAAAATCTTTATTTATCGATAAATCGAAACAAATATCAATCATTCAATCAATCAATCAATCAATTATCAACTTTTACTATTAGATCATATTACAAAATAGTAGAAAAAAGTTTAAAAGTCAACCCTTTTACTTTTTCTTTTATGTTTACAAGTACTTTCTTTTACTAAACAAAATAAACATATTCATATTTTTGATGTGGATATGTTTACAGGGTGTTTCATGTTTAACATTAAAAATTTTTACACAATATTCTCCTCGTCGTTCTGATTCAGAATCACCCTGGATATATGCCTGTTACTCGCTTCCTAACAAAGATACACGGTGTCAAAGTTAAAAAAAAATCATTTTTAACTATCACAAAAGCAAACTTTAGATGAAATATTAGTACTTTTCCTTTATTTTGGAGCATAATAAATAGAAAAATCGTAAAATAAATTTTAGGACAAACAGAAAATCGTTTTTTGTAGAGCTGTGTAATTTTTTTCACTTTAATTTGAATAGAATTAAAGAGTGTTTTCCTAAAAAGAAGTTTTTATTTATTATAATTTAGATAGCAGAAACTTTTTAGTGTAAAATTAAATTTTCATAAATAAACACCTTTTTTAATCACAAAATATTTTATATCTTTGTGTAGAAATTTCACATATATTGTGCATTTTATTTTCACTTTTCAGAATAAAAAACATTCGGAAAACCACTGTATTATATAATGGACTTTCAGCTTAACTGTATTTGTAATTAATTTTTTAATCAACTATAAATCTATCATTTTGTTTTGTCCAATTTATTACATTAATATTAATATAAAGTTTATAAAAATAAAAAGTTATTACCTTAAAAAGTTAATTTCAATTTTACACTAAAAATGTTTTTAAATCAGATATCAGCGAAAAACTATGAAAACTTTGTTGTTTGTTGTTGGTATGCGATAACGCTTATTGCAACATTGTGAATGTAAAAATGTTTGTAAACTGAATAATCTGTTTTGGAGACGACGACAAAAACATGGGGTACAGTTAGGTTAAAGGGTTTCTATAATTGTCCTTAGACGCAATAAACCTTGTACTCGAGCAGAAGCAAAAAAATATTGTATAGCGGCATCCATATGCCAAATAAAGCATTAAGAGGACCGTTATGTAATGTTACGCATATTTTTTAAAGCAAAACATGAGCCAAGGCTGTAAAATAGGTAATAAAATATGAAGACTTCTCTTGTGATGTTACCGTTAGTCCTTCATGCTGAATGAATGATAATTTTCCTATTTCAGTTGACTTTAAGCAGCCAAAATGTTAAGTGATGAATTTTAAGTGAATCTGTGCAATTAATCAGCGTGTATATGCATTCAGAGTTTTAGTTTTGAAAAAAAAGGAAAAATCAGAGGCAAGTAAACGAGTATGTGAGTGAGTTTTTTGTGATGGTTAGTTTCAGCAAAGTTAAAAGAATGATGTTTTTCATTTTATTAGCAGTAAAAGTTGAATTAGTTTACTCACCACTTATGCTTTAAGCTCAAGCAGAAGACTAAAAATAATTACAAAGAAACAAAAAATATTAAACGGTCAAATGGTTACGTTTAATCAACAAAAATTAATGAAATTTCTTATAAAATTTATATGATTCTTTGATAAAGTAAATAGTTTTAGTTTTATAATAAAAAATTGTTTATAACTATAATAACATAAAAAGTTTTCCTCTACAACTATATCTGAGTAATTGTAAGGCATGAAATATTAGGATACTTTTTGTACTCTTTAAGTTTAATTAGAAGAGAAGAAAATTATTACCAAAAAAAGCATAAACTTCTTATATAATATAACTACATCTAGTAAAAACGTAAAATAATTTGTAAAGTTTTATATTTTATATTAAATATAGCAAGTAATCAGCATAAAATTAATGAACGGCACGTTTAATAATTATTAATAAAAATCTGACAACAGTATGAATTCCAATAAATTATGCATAATGCATAAAGCACAATGATAGTAAAACTAAATTATCATTTATTTGAGCGCTTTAGCACATCGTAATAAATAAATAAAGTCAATTGTGCATAAAAGAAAGATTTTTGATTCAATTAAAAAGAAATTCTTTATATGGTTGATGGAAGATGGTAGAAGAAGGGTGAATATGTTAATAGTAATTAAGGAACCGGATCGTCGGCCTTTCAATTGGTCCTGACTTTTAACATAAAATAATGGCCGACACAATCGCTTTAACATTTATGAATATATGTACTTGAATTTAATGGAACAAGTGTCAACAATTAACATTAAATAATCGCGCTTGTAAATTGTATATTTATTCGAAAAAATGTGCAGCGTTTTTTAACGAGTTCTCTTTGAAAATTTAAATTGTCTGTTTACTCATGCATTACAAATTATCGCAATTATTTATATTAAATTATTATAGAAATTTGCATACAGACATTTTTAAATATATGGAGAATAACTTGTCTCACATATACATAGAGTTTATAAAATTATTATTAAATAATCTTAAAGATTTTTGTGCCCTTGCGCTCTATAAAAGTGTGATGAACAATTTTTCAATAACATTTGTTAAGAGACAAGAATGTATCATTAAAGTTAAGATAAATTTCTATACCTACTTTTAAAAAATAGAGAAAACGTTTGTTTATAAAGCAAATGTGTGAAAAATTAATAAATAATATTATTAATTTTAATACAGATGTATTGAATTTCTATATAAAGCAGTTTTTTATTACTTTTGTTAGAGATAAAAACATATGTAAAGCTTAATTAACCTAATTGAAAAAAATAATTATCTTTTCATTTGAAGGCAGAACTAACAACAAAGAAAACTGCAGAAAAATTATTCTGTTTTATTCTAAAATGTAAAACTGTAGGTATAATTTACTCTAATTTAAAATTGCATGACTTAACACAAACAACAAAGTAATTTTTAATTGACTTCAAAATAATTTAATATATAAATAATTTCCTCTAGCCATGATATGTTTTCGTGTAAACTGTTCGTTATTTTTAATTGAATGTCTGTTGTTGTTATGAAAAATTAAGTACAAAAGGCATTTGTCTTGATTTTCAAGTAAATTTTTAATAAGAAATGTTTTAAATAAAAAGAAATATGATTTTTAAATTGTTCTAGAGCGCTAATACGTACCTAGGCCTGATGATTTTATACGTAAATTAGCGTTTAATAAATAAAACGTCAGAAAAACAAAAATATTAAAATACGTTATTTTTTTATATTTTGAATTAAATTATTTTGGATATTTGCATAATCTGAAGGCATATTTTTCTTATTAAAGATTTTGAATGAATTTTAAGTAAATTATTATTACAATTTAATAAATAAATAAATAAATAGTCAAAAATGTAACCGAAGTAAATATTTTTAGATTATGAACAAAATATGATAAAATAATTAATTATTTTGGATATTTGTATAATCTGAAGGAATATTTTCCCTATTAAAGATTATGAATAAATTTTAA
>JAODFZ020028473.1:0-20243 GCA_027574845.2 Deinopsis erosa
AAAACAAATTTCTAGTATTTATAATTTACTAGATACACAATGAAAAACATAAAAATTAGAAATTTTTGACAGTTTTTTGTGAATTTCTCGAAAACTAAATGAAATTTTTTAATTTTCTCTTTTGATTAATGTTTGTTATCGTAATAAGCAACTTACTGTAAAAAATGAAATTTCTAGCATTTATAGCTTACTAGATAAACAATGAAAAACATTAAAAATAGACAATTTTTGAAGTTTTTTGGGAATATCTCAAAAACTAAATAAAATTTTTTAATTTTCTTTATGGATTAATGTTTGTTTTAGTAATAAGCAACTTTCTGCAAAAAAATAAATATCTAGCATTTATAGCTTCCTAGATAAACAATGAAAAACATTCAAACTAAAAATTTTTGACAATTTTTTGCAAATATCTCAAAAACTAAATGAGATATTTTAATTATCTCTTTGGATTATTGTTTGTTATCGTAATAAGCAACATTATGCTAAAAAAATAACTAAATTGTTTGCCTAAAATTCTCTAAAAACCTCATAGAACGTTCTCATTCCGCAAATATGCGTACTTTCTTGATGGGGCACTGATATTTCGGCTTCAAACAACCATTCATTCCACTCCACGCCTCACCATTAGCCTTTATAAACTTGCAGAAATGTTTCGATCTGAATTTATACATTACTAGACATGATTTCGTGTCCTCTTTACGATTGCATCGTTCAATCAGCCAGGAACTCTTAAATATCACTCAATTTAGAGATGTGTATACTTAGCATTCTCATATCTACTTCGATTGCTCCTTCAATATCCCTTTTGGCTGTTATATTATAATCGATATAGATGATTGAGTCGTCGTGCAGGAAACTTCCGCTCTCATAGACAATGGTTGCATTCTTCGTGCCAGCGCAATACTCGAATTTATCTAAAATCGCTACAAACTTCACTCAAATTAGATGAAATCACTAAGTTTATGCAATACTTTGCTCTGAATTGATGCAATTAGCGTGAAAATTGTAAATGTTTTAATGTAGTACATTGTCCGCGCTCGATGTTGCGATACATGAATTGAATCATCATTTCAGCGATTGCTATCATTTTATAACCGAAATATGAAAGGTAATTGAGCGCTACACCTAAATATCTAACATTTATAGTGTAATTAGATCGCTTTTGATAACATTTTTCGGAAATTATACGCCGATTTGCAGAATCTAACCTCACTTTTCTAATTACACATATTCTCGATTAAATAATTCACTTTACATTCATATATACACATAAATGAATAGATTTTGTATATTATTAAACAATTCTAATTGAATTTAACAATAAACTTACCGTTTAGTGAAGTATTTTGAAGAAAATTAGATGAGAAATTTCACCATTTTGAAAACTGATTGAAAACGCAGCACTACAACTACCAACCTTAAGAAAGGAGCGCTACCAACTTAAAGAAATTTAAATAATTCTTATTTTCCTTTTAAAATAGAAAATAATTCATAAAAATGTTAAATATCATCGAATATATAGCAAATATTAATTAATATCTGCAAATAATGTCTAGATATAGCAGAAAGATGCATTTAAATCGTTAAAAAGAGAAACATTTTGTTGGTCGCTGGTTTATTGTAATTTAAGCGGCGGCCATTAAAATGTTTCGAATGACGTTTCGAGAAATGTTAATTTTACGCATTTTCTCTATCCAATAATACAAAAATATGTCAATAAACACATAAAATGTTAGTATTGATGTAATAAGTAACGAATTACTACGAAATACGTATATTTTTCGTGTAATTATATAAACATTTTGTGGTGCACTGCTTTTTTGCTGTTAATTTAGTAAAGCAGTGACGCTCAAAATGTTTTTCATTAACCTTTTCTTACGGACGCCTCCCATATGGTGCACGATAACAATACGCTTTGATTACTGTTGAAAATCTTGACGTGCACCTTCCAATAGGCGCTTTGCATCGGAAACAGTTTGAATAGATTCATATCTAGCGTTGCATTATTACAAATATACAAATTCTGCAAACAAAAAGAGGAAAAACAATTGCCTAATAGATGAAGGGTTATAAAATGGGGTACTTTCTTAATGGGACACGAGTACTTTGGCCGTAAACACTCCATCATATCGGACCAAATCTCATTTTTCGCCTTAATGAATTTGCAGTACTGTTTCGTTTTGAAGGTGTAGAAGGGCATGCAGGTGTTGAGCGATTCGCGCGATGCACATTTCTCAATGGTGAACAACACCTGCGAAATTAGAGCCCATTAAGGTGGTGAATTTAAGCGTAATTTCGGTGAAAAGTGAGGTTATGTCACCATAATATTGCTTCCAAGGTCGCGTTTCACATCCATCGTATACTCCACCGTTGTTATGGAGCCGTTATGCGTTATTTTCGTGCTCTCCAACACCATTGCGAGGTCTTTGTGTTGTGGACATGAACCAAAACGATCCGTGCCCGCAATCCATTTGCTAGCTGTCAAACAATCGCGCACCAACAACAACAACAACACAAGAAACAATTGAATTAAAAAAAAAAAGAATGACATTCTTAGTAGGCCGCATGTATTTTAATTCAATTGTTTCTATTACATGACAAAAAAAACAACGATTAAAAACAAAAAACGCTAATTATTTGCTAATGCGTTTGTTTTTCGTTTTTAGATTTTTCGGTAATTTCCTGTTTTTTTTTTGTTTTCATAGGTTAATTATAGTTTTTGACATCCTCATCATTGTTAGTTAGTTACCCTCTTCTTACGCTCGCCTCACATTTCGAGCACGATATCAATTGTTTTTTCTTCTCCTCTGTCATGTCAAAGATTTCGGTTTTGATGCGCCAATAGGCGTCTTGCAACGGGAACATACGAAACATGTCAATGTTCATGCTCGTATTCTTACATGTATAGAAATTCTAGAAATAGAAAAACAAAACACAAACGTTTTTCGAAAATCTCAAATAACTCATTTCTGCGTAATGTTAGAGAAATTTCGTTTGCACTTTCTATAAGCACTTTTTCGCGGTGCATCCGATAGTGTTATTCATTTTTTTCTAACCCCCACCATTTCCCAGCTACCACCACCAACTTTGTTATTTCTTATGCTAAGCATAGAAGGCTATGAGTGCATTGTATAGATAGGCTATTCGAAGGGCTTTCCGAAAAGGTATAGTTTGTTATACTTTGCTTCGCTAATAACGTCAAAAAATGCTTTCTAAAGTCAAAATATTCAATTGTTTTTCGAAAATCTCAAATAACTCATTTCTATGAATTGTTAGAGAAATTTCGTTTGCACTTTCTATATGCACTTTTTGGCGGTGCATCCGATGATGTTATTCATTTTTTTCTAACCCCCACCATTTCCAAGCTACCACCACCAATTTTGTTATTTCTTATGTAGCGCATAAAAGGCTATGAGTGCATTGTATAGGCTATTCGAAGAGCTTTCCGAAAAGGTATAGTTTGTTATACTTTGCTTCACTAATAACGCCAAAAAATGCATTTTAAAGTCAAAATATTCAATTGTTTTTCGAAAATCTCAAATAACTCATTTCTGCGTAATGTTAGAGAAATTTCGTTTACACTTTCTACATGCAGTTTTTTGAGATGGATCCGATAGTGCTATTCATTTTTTTCTAACCCTCACCATTTCCCAGCTACCACCACTAATTTTGTTTTTTTCTGAACATTTTGTGTAAATAAATGAATAATTAATTAGAGCGTACTTTTTTAATGGGACACACATATCGCGGCTTCAAGCAGTGCATCATCTCCGTCCACATTTCATTCTTCGCCGCAACGATCTTACAAAACAGTTTCGTTTTAAAGGTGTAGAAGGGCATGCAACTGTTTAGCGACTCTTTGCTCGCGCAACGCTCAATCGACAAGAGCAACTGTAAAAAAATGTTGACTGTCAAAGCAAAAAAAAAAGAAAAAAAAAAGAAGAAAAAAACAATTGACACATATATCTAAGAAAAGAAAAGAAAATAATTAACTGTCAATGAAGTTGTGGTGACATCCTCGCGCACACTAATATTGTACTGCATATAAATAATTGCGCCTGCATGTTGAAAAGTCGCCGGTTGATAGGCAATTGTTGAATTCTCAGTGCCGGGACATGCCGCGTATCGATCAATCGTCGCTATCCACTAAAAAAATCACCAAAATACAAGAAAAACAATTGAATAAAAACTTATATTATTATAATATATATGTAAATAGAAACATACTTTTGTTAATACGCAATCTAACAAAACAATCATTAATAATGTAGTAGTAGTAGTCACTTGTTTCAACATTTCAATAATAGTAGTAATAAATAAGATTTTGAAGGAATATGGAAAACAAAAAAATTCCATATCAAAAAATATATATATGGAAGCTATTAGTATATAAAATACGGTAATATCCGTTATTCATTTCGTTTTTGTTTTTTTTTTAGATAGGAGGTTATGTCGAATTAAAAAAAAATTGATTAATATATTAATTTAAAAAAAAAACAAACAAAATGATTTGATTCATTCATAACCTCTAAATTGTACTAAAATGTCATTTATGGTTAGGTTAATAAAATGTCATTCAGACTAAGCTAAAACTAACATAACCTCACATAAAACGTTTCTCACAATCAGTCTTGTTCGTTGTTTCCTGTTTTGCACTTTTTTCGTTTGTGTGTTTGTTTTTTAATGTCCTATCAATTTCTTGCACCATTAATAATATATGTAAATGTATACCTATGTATATTAAAGGAAATTTAATTTAAATCTCCCGCTTAACTATGTTAGCGTTAAATGCCATCTATTGTGGATATTAAATAGTAAAAAAACAGCATTACAGTTTTCTACCTTATCTCGACTTCAACAGCATCAACAATCATCAAATCATTTTGTTTATGCAATAAATACGTGTACTTTCTCCTCCTCCTCTTCTAACTTCTTCTTCTTTGGAATTTCTTTATCTTTATCTATCTTATCTATCTATCTATTCAATATTCACCCATCCCTCATCGTCGCCCGCTAATTGATAGTGATGTCGTCGCAACTGCGCCAATTTCCTACGCTCCAGCTCCAACTCCTTTTCCAATTCGAGCACTCGCACCTGCGCATCCATTTCGTAGCGTTTCGCCTGATGCAGTGACATATTTGTTGTGTCGACTTCTTCGATTGCATTATCAATTAGTTTACTACAATCTTTTACCGTCGCTACAATTGTGCCTGTGGCGTTTGTTACATCCTTGGAGGCTTTCGTCAGTTGCTGCAGGTTGACGCTGTTTCGATTCGCTTTGACGCGTGACGCTACCACCAGCTGAGTGGTGGAGGCGGAGATTTCGTGTGCGGCCACTATCAAACGCTCCAGTTTACCTTCGTCGCAGACGACTTTATCGGCGGCGCTCCTAAAAAAAATGTGTGCGTGAGAGAGAATTTTAAGTTAGAATGTATTGGGAGGAAGACAATAACATAATTGATGGGGTATAAAAGTGAGGTTAGAAAAGCATTTAAGCAAAAATTGCTTCAAATAATGGAAATGATTAATAAATTATAAGGAATTTCATTATAAAAACATAAAAGTATACCTAATTTACTCCAATTTCAATGAAATTTCATCTTTTATGTAGAACTTATTAGAATTATGTGCAACTGATTGTGAATAACAACAAAATGGACGCCATAAAAACAATTTATGCAAAAAATTGCTTAAAAGAATATAAATTATTAATAAATTATAAGGAATTTCATTATAAAAACATAAAAATTTACCTAATTAACTGATATTTTAACGAAATTTCACTTTTTTAGACGAATTTTGTACATGTGGACAAAGCGCCATCTACTAGATTTCATTAGAATTACGTTGCAAGTGCTTAATGACAAAATGGACGCTATAAAAACAATTTATGCAAAAAATTGCTTAAAATAATATAAATTATTAATAAATCGTAAAGAATTCGTTATAATTATAGAAAAATTCACTTAATTTGTTCAGAATTTTAATGAAATTTCATCTTATTTAGATAGAATTTTGTATATGTGGAAAGTGCGCCATCTACTAGATTTCAATAGAATTATTGAATACGAATTTTGAGGTTATAAATAAATGTTTGTTACTACTCACAGTAAATAGGATGCGGACGCCCCAACCGCTTTCGCCGCCGATATAAACCCATCCGTCCATTGATGATTGCGCTTATAGAATTCCTTAGTGCTCGCCGTACCTTTACCCTCGCCCACAATCTCCTCTTGAAGGAATCGCGATTTCTGTATGAGCACACGGATCGCTTGCATGAGGCAGGTGCACGCGTCCAATATACGTTCGTTCACCTGCAACTTAACGCCTGTGGTGTCGATACGCGACCGTTCCAATAGTTCCTCCATTTGTTTGGCGGCATGGTCGATCGCCTCAATTGTTTTACGCATTTCGTTCTCTAGAAGCGTTTCCAGATTCTCTTCGTCCCCACGACGTACACTCTTACTGATATCATCAGATAGGGCGACCACATCGTTTAGACAGTTTTGTGTTGAGGCTATCGCCTCCTTTGTATTCGTCTTCGTTTTGATTTTCTCTAAGAGGTCGATTACCGATTCGCCTAGCGTTCTACATGAATCGGCCATTTCTGCAAAACAAAAAGATGCGTCATATTAAAAGGGACAATAATCAAAAAAGATAACTTAAATCGCTTCATTCGTTCGCGAGATATTTGCAAAAAACTAAACTGAACTGTCAATTCACCGAAAATTTCTTCAATCAACTTACTTTCACCGAATATGTCAATTTTTAGTAAACTATGACTGCTAGAAATTTGATTTTTTGCATAAAGTTACTTATTACTATAACAAACAATAATCCAAGGAGAAAATTAAAAAATTTCATTTAGTTTTGAAGATATTCATAAAAAACTGTCAAAAATTGCAATTTTTAATATTTTTCATTGTGTATCTAGTAAGCTATGAATGCTAGAAATTTGAATTTTTGCATAAAGTTGCTTAGTACGTCAACAAATGTTAATCTGAAGAGAAATTTTTTAAAATTCATTTAGTTTTTGAGAAATTCACAAAAAACTGTCAATAATTTCAATTTTTAATGTTTTTTATTGAATATCAAGTAAACTATGAATGCTAGAAATTTAATATTTAGCATAAAGTTGCTTATTACGACAACAAACATTAATTCAAAGAGAAAATTAAAAAATTTCATTTAGTTTTTGAGATATTCACAAGAAACTGTCAAAAATGTCAATTTTTAATGTTTTTCATTATGTATGTAGTAAACTATAAATGCTAGAAATTTCAAATTCTGGAAAAAGTTGCTTATAACAACAACAAACATTAATCGAAAGAGAAAATTAAAAAATTTCATTTAGTTTTTGAGATATTCACAAGAAACTGTCACAAATTTCAATTTTTAATGTTTTTCATTATGCATCTAGTAAAATTTATTATTTTTTTTAATTTTCTAACATTGCCCGCTCTGTATATACAATTTTTTGATGTAACATTGTGTTCTAGATTAATTGGAAAACCGTACAACATATCGGCCGCATTCACATCATCGAAGAAGCTTCGAAAAAAAGTTCCTAGCCTAAAAAAGGAGAAATTGCGTTTGAAGAATGGCAGCACTGATGGCGATGATTACGCGCACACCTTCATCTCATCCCTCTATCGCAATGGAAAACGTGCGCATTACCAACCCTACAATGAATTGGAGGTGTACGAACCGACTCGATCGCAACACGAACAAATCTATTCGGAATTCATGGAGGCGATTAATCGACGCGACGACACCTTCTACGTGGTCTCCTTCAAAGCGGATCATATGCTGTTGCCCGCCCTGCATCACAATAAGACGCGACGTCCTCGTATGTCGCTCATCCTGCCATCTATGCTACAAAATGGTAACTAAATTAACCTTTATCTTAATTTGCTCTGAATTTTTATGTTTTTTTTTTAGAGTCTTCAGCCTCATCATCGCTCATCTCACTAATGCAAATCGATTGTGAGGTGCAGGACACTCATCTCATACACATCAAACATGGCGCGGTGCCTGCGAATATGCGTAATCCGGCGAATGCAAACGCAAGTGAGCCGTCAACGACAAACGATTACAGTAACAGTTCGCATTTTCGTAATAGTAAACCGTATAAGCCGTATTTCATAAGAAAACAGCGTCCCTCTACAAATCAAGATGTTAAATCTAGTCGACATGGTATAAATTAGTATATAATACTTAACTTTCTATCTATCTCTCACTTCCACTCGTTCACATATACGTATCTTTCTTCTACTTACATGAAAAATGCAATAATTTTGTACTATAGGTGTAATTGTTAAGTTTCTATTCATTTTTTTCGTTTTCGTAGTTTAATTATGTTTTTACTGTAGACTTTATACAAACAAGACACTTTATAATATATGCATTACACAAATTAATTCATTTAATGATTAAAGAGATAATGAGCTTTATTAAAAAATCAGCAAAAAAAATAAAAGTTACCCCAGGCAAAAAGGAAAGATATAGGCATATTCTACGTAAAATTCTCTATTCAAATCCACTTAAAAAACTTAATTATCTTTAATAATTTCAGAGATAATGAGCTTTGAAATTTTTATTAAAAATTTGTTTTTCTTTAATAACTTCGTTAATTTCACTCCAATTGCTGGTTTCTTTACAGATGTTTGCGTTTCAGAAGATTCTACATCGTTTAAGATAAGAATTTTAGTTTCATGATGTAAAATTTTTATGTCTCATCAATGCATAGAATTTTAATATATACATATCATTTATACATCCGTGCATCAATGTAAGCATACATCAGTTGTATCGTACTGCGCATGCAATGAATTATTGATTTTTTCATTCTACATAGAAATTAAGTTTAAAAAGTTGCTATAACTTTTAAAATAGTAAATGAAATTAAACCAAATTTTGTATGAATATAGAAGATAACAATATGCAACTTATATTAAAATATTAGGAAAATCCTTCGAAGGGTTGCAGAAATATTGAGGGTGTAAAACACTGCATCATAGACATTAGTTGCTATAACTTTTAAAATAATCAATGAAATTAAACCAAATTTTGTAAGAATATAGAAGATAACAATATCCAACTTATATCAAAATATTAACAAAATCCTTGGAAGGGTTGCAGAAATATTGAGGGTGTAAAACACTGCATCATAGACATTAGTTGCTATAACTTTTAAAATAATCATTGAAATTAAACTAAATTTTGTAAGAATATAGAAGATAACAATATCCAACTTATATAAAAATAGTAAGAAAATCCTTCGAAGGGTTGCAGAAATATTGAGGGTGTAAAGTAGTGAATCATAACAATAATTGCTATAACTTAAATGCGATTTGTGGCCTTATTTATGGAGGGAATTGGCTGGGAATAAGTTTTCTTGGCATTTCGCAAGCTCCTCTTTCGATTATGATAATTAAAATTAATGAAAAAAATGTTATGCCTCATTTGTTGTACCTTTAAATGCTAATTACGGCCTTATTAATTAATTACACATAAAATTTTCTCCATCATTTGCATATTCCCCTAATAGATAGATAGATAGATCATCAGCGAAATAAGTGTATGGTGGTACACAATTATTTTATACCAATATCAACTGATGATGTATTAGGAGAGTATGCTAATGAAAGTGCAATTTGAGAGGTGTGAAGTTGGCTGCATATAAGAGGACCGCTATAAACATGGCGAAGGTAGAATTCACTCTTCATCACCATATTCTCCTAGTAGTTGACGAGAATTTTCGTGTAAAATTCTTGTTCATATAGTATTTAATCGATAAATTAATTATACAAACACATTATTGTACATATACACACACACACATCGCTGAAGGTGTACTTTCATACTAATCTATGCAACCCATGATACATCCATGCATATAAAGATCACTTATTCATTAATTCGGCGGGGATTTTATATTTACACCTTCGCAATAATTGTAATAGATTCTTATAAAACTCGGGCGCAATTTTCAAGTCTTCCGTGTCCTCTAAATGGCGCCAGAATGTTATCGCTTGTGCGCAATCATTTTGTCTATCTAAATAAAATCAGTTTTCGTTTTCAATAAACGAGAATTAAGTAAAAATTGCATAAACTTACTATACACTTTTAATGCGCTTAGATAAATCAACGATTCATCTATATGTTTATTTGGTAGACGTGCCGTCGCATCAATGATTGTTAAGAAGGGGACGTCCTTTTGTTCGTCAATCCAACGCTCACAACGATTCTTGAATTCGTTCCCATTGAACACATCCAATTCCTTGAAAAGAAAAGAAAAGTTAAATTTCCCGCTCTACGATTTCTGTATTTTAATTATATTTTAGCGTAAATCTCGCTCGCTAAGATGTCGCGCGCGCTTACCAAAAGAAATTTCGTCAGCGCTTTCGTCATGCCGCATTCAGCTAATGCGGCAAGCAGTGCCATCTTCATCGATACATCGCCATGCACATCGTTAATACCGCGCAACGTACGCTGCAACAATTTCTCATCACGCTCATCCAGCACGCACATCAGCAACTCCAATTGCAGCGGTGTGCATTGATAGAATTTCACGCATTTCTCGAAATACGTGACGGCCGATTCGACACCTTCACTACAAATAATACAGAAAAATCAGCTGAACAAGTAACAATTCAATGTAAATAAGAAACGAACGTTTTTAAATGAATCTTCACAATTGGGCCGAGAATAATGTTGGTCGCTTTACAGTAACGATGCTCCAATAGACAATCGAACAATTCCAAAGCGTCCTTCACCGTTTTAGCCGATTGCAATAAACGCCAACAATTCTTTTGAAAATCAACAGACAACCTAAAACATTTACCTTACTAATTAGAAATTTTTAATAATTCAATTCAATTGTCTAATTAGAAAAAAAAAACGTCATTTTTGAAATATCTGTCTTTTTACTCTCTCTATATTAACTTCGCATTTGTATGTAAGTAAATATGAGGGTTACTCTTGCGACGGCAAATTAACCGACTTCCCCTGATCGGATCGAGCTGAAATTTGGCAGATAGATTCATAGTCGAGAAGATTGTATTCTATTAAAATTCCAGCTCGAACCGATCACTGAAAGTGCTTGAAAAAGAAAGACTAGGAATTGTAACCAAGGAAGTGACATAATAGATGTGTCACTTTTGACAACTAAGCTAAAAATGATCTGTCACTTTTGACAATTAACCTAAAAATGATCAATCACTGTATTTATGATATATGAAATATAGAGAGAGTTTTAAAAACATAGTTTTTAATAGGTTAATTTTTTTNTGAAACGTCGCGTGCCGCATCTTCAATTCCTCATTATAGACGCGTTTCGCTTCGTTCAATTGTTCGCTTTGTATGTACGCATAGAATATCGCCGAAAGCATACCGGCCGTCTCTTCGTAGTGCGCTTCTTTGAAAAGCGTGCGTAATTCCTCCACACGCACAAAATTCTTCTCCTTCACATGCGCCTGTATCAGTTTACGTAGAACGCCGCGCGTCTCCATATTCTTTCCACGCAACTCATCCAAATGGCACTCCAATTCGTGCACATTCATATGTTTCTATTTACCCCAAAAAGAAAAAGCAAAACATAGAAATGTTTAGTTTAGAGGGGTTATGTCATAATGTGAGGTTATGGAAACGTACCGGATGTTTTATATGAATATTATCCTTCATTGAGACATCCACTAAGCCATCAATCACCTGCTCTATGGCATCCGTCACCATTTGACAGCTGTCAAAGTCACCTTTTTTCTGTTTCAGAATGGCGCGTAAATGGTCATAGGATAGATTAGAAATTTTCAAATTCGCATCACGAATCATCTACATACATACATAGAAGAATAGAATAGAGAACATATTAAAAAAATCAAAACTGTCAGTCAACAAAAACACACACAGCCTGCCTACTTTGATTAGTTGAAGAAATGCATCGAAATGGGTGCGTTGCGCACATAACCTCAAACATTTCTCGAGTAATACGCCGCACCAATCATCCGTCGCATTATGTTCGCTCAACTGCTTCAGAATGTGACAGACGTCTAGGGAATTTGACGTATTCCGCCATGCCAACGGCAGGTAGTTGATTAACGTGTCCGCATTCAATTGTTTATCATAACGCTCACCTATATTAACCAAAAAAACCAATTAATTTTTTATATATGTCATTTTTTGATTTACTTACATAGTTTTCGGGCTTCCCCGACTCGATTTTGTTTCAACAAAACGGCAATAGTGGGCGTAAGTAGCGTTTTTAGCGTCAATTCGAAATCGTTCTCGAAGCGTTGCAGGAAAGCATCGAAATCGGTTAAATCGCAACGATTCAGTACGTAAAATTCGAGCGTATACTGATCGGGTGCTACATTCATTTGTTTCATACGTCGTAGGACGCGTAGAATGCCCGCCTCCCCATCGATACGTTGCTGTTGCACGAACAGCGGCCAGAAGAAGTGCGGTTTGAGGTTAGGCAACATGCCAAACAAGAAATCCACATATTGATCGAAACGATGGCGTAATGCGATCTCAGTGGCGTCGTAGAAGGCGCGCACATTCAATTGCGTTGCGATTAAGTCGTGACAGATCGACGAAAGCGTCGATTCCGGCTAGAAAATAAAGAAAATTTAGTACATTTGACATTTTGGAGGTTATGTACATACAATATCTTGCCATAGCATTTCCTTCAATAAGAATTTCGCATACGACGATTCATCATTCGTCGTTTGTTGTTTATTGAAGAATTTGTAATAGAAATAAGCGGCGTTGAATTTTTTCATTTGAACCAAATGCACACAGACGCCATCTAGCGTCTGTACGAGTGTGCGCGGTAAATTCGTAAACTTCTCACTCGCATTAATCCATTCGTGGTTATCAGCGACGCCTAGATCGATTAATAATTTACAAAAATTCTCATCGCCGCCTTCTGTGATTATTGCAATGCGATTAATCGCATCTAGAAATTCGTCTTTGGTTTGTCGGCGTGCTAAACCTCGTGCAATCGACCAATGCGTATTGATGGTTTCGGGTATTTTAGCCGATTTCATTAGTGCGAGAATTTGATCGCGTCCCACCAGGCCACTAAAACAAACTCGTTTCAATGAATAGGCAACCAACTATACATAATTATCTATTATGCATCAATATTGCGTGAACTAAGCGAGATAGAGAAAAATTGTTTGTACAATAAAGTTGCGTATTAAGACGATTTATAAGATGCTAAAAAAATAAATTAATTATTTTAATTAGTTTAAGAGATATTTGAGGAAATATGAATTTTCAATCATAAAATCGCAAATATCTATCAAAATAATAAAAATAAATAAATTATTTTTCTTGAATAATTTAAAGCATATTAATAGGCAACTTTGTATACATAAAACTATCAAAATTTTATGAAAAAAACTTGTTTTTAGAGTAAAAAGCATGTTTTTTTCATTAAAACACAACTTTTTGAAGCTATTAACAATTTAATTTTGTTACCTATTCGCTGTGCTTGCTAAAAGCAATGCATTGAAGGCAATTTCATCGATAGGCATTTGCCTAACCTTCATAATCGATAAAATATCCATTGCAGCGTCCACATTATTCAATTCGCAGACGTAATTTATTAATAGATTATACGATTCCTTATCCAGATCTAGTTTAAGCATTGTTTTATAGTCGATTTGTAGATTATTTACGATGCACGCTCTTAGAAACGCATTTTGCACACTATTTGTCAATAAATTCGCATTTTTATTAATGTTCTCCCATAGATTATGCAATTTCTTGCTGCGTCTTAGATTACCATACAGCGTACATTCATTTATTTCATTCAGAACACTTTCGGGAGTTAAATTACCTTGAATAAATCAATATTTTAGCAATTTCCATATGAAATTATCAATTTTCTTACTATTATCCCGCTGCTTTCTATTCAATTTCACTTCATTTGCATTAAAGTAGCTGCATGATGTGTTAAATTCCCTAAAACAGTTAAAATTATTGCTAAATTCGATGAATTTTAAAGAAAAGTGTACCTTCCCATAAGTCGACTATTTAGATTGCAATTTCGTGGCGAATTAAATGACTTGCAATGCAATTTATATAATTGACTGAAAATATTTGATATATATTTACTATTTTTATAAATATTCATAATCTGAATAGTTGCTTTCAATGATTATTTAAGAAATATTTATGTGCTCTAAAAGAAAGTGAGGTTAAATGTATACTTGGTTGCCTAAATCAGCTAAATTGTTTGTGCGCATTTCGGGACGCACACGTAAATTTGGAGGTTAGTTTTTACAAAATGAAGCGATTAAGCGAAGAAAGAACAAAAATTCTGTTCGAAAAATTAACAAAATTGTAAGTATTTGATGGTATTAATATGTTATTTCTGTTAGATGATGAATTATTGCAGTATTGGTGAAAATATTAAGACATTACTGAATCGGCCTGATGGGGTGTACTGTTTTCGTGAAAAAAAGGATCGTATCTATTACCTATCGGAGCAGTTGGTTGGTATAGGCTCGACATTCCCACCGAAGCAGCTAATCTGTGCGGGAACATGTTTGGGAAGGTTCACCAAGGGCAATAACTTCCTCTTACATATTACAGCGTTAACGTATCTGGCGCCGTACGCTCTATACAAGATGTGGTTGAAGCCTTCAGCCGAACAGCAATTCCTCTACGGCAACAACATAACAAAATCGGGTTTGGGACGCATCAGCGAGAATGTGGAGAAGAATTGCGGCGTTATTGTTTATAATATGAACGACTTACCGTTAGGTTTTGGCACAGCTGCGAAATCGACATCCGATTGCAAACATGCCGATCCACTAGCTATTTTATGCTTCCATCAAGCAGATATCGGCGAATATGTGAGATCTGAAGCGACTTTAATTTAATTTCCATTTTAATAAATTTTCAATAAACAAATTTTGTTTTTCAATTTCAAAATGGTG
Source organism: Deinopsis erosa (assembly GCA_027574845.2). Classification (NCBI taxonomy): domain Eukaryota; kingdom Metazoa; phylum Arthropoda; class Insecta; order Coleoptera; family Staphylinidae; genus Deinopsis; species Deinopsis erosa. The sequence goes on from JAODFZ020028473.1 coordinate 14,953, forward strand.
GTGTAGCAATTCAACGAATTCCTCAAAGGTGGCGCGTTTAATTTATCCAATTTAATGAAAATCACGTTATAAAATTAACCAAATAAGTAGATGAGAGTGAATATTCGAAGACCAGATTCGAATCTACTATAATTTATGTTCAAGCGTATATAAAACGTTTAATTTACTTGCATGTCGTAGCTGTTCTACTATTCGCTCATAGCTCGCGCGGTTGCATGTTTATTCTCTATTTTAATGAATTTTAATTAAAAACTGCAATGAATCAATTGAAAACATTGTATTGTTGTAGGTGAATGAATAAAATGTTTTATTTGATATAAATATAAAATATGAATTTTATTTTCGGAAAATTTCTAACAACTTCTATTCTCCTAATACACTAAAACCTAAAAAACGTGTTTATTTCTAACTATTTCGCTCTCTCCATATATAGAATATAAAATAAATATTAACATTATTCAATTAATTAACTAATTAAAATATATAATTAAAATGTCACAGTCATTATTATTACATTGATGCAGATATGGTTGCCTATACATGCACGCTTTGCTTATTCGCAGTGATATTCTTCGATTGTTTGCGTGCACGTCTCGCACGTCACCTCACAGCACCACTTAAACTTGCAATTGCATCGCACCGAAATGGTGCGTCTCTGTTTGCGCACCTTGAGGCCGCACTGTCTGCATATATTCCTGCAGCTCTTCTTCTCGCTGACGGAAGCCGCGTCGAGTTTCCTGCGTGAACAGGTACGCCCTCTGGCGCCCTGCCATTGCATCGTCTGATTAGCTTGACAATAATTCGGACTCTGTTCCAGGTAGACTAAGGCGATGATGGGTAATGTGGTGGCGGCGTGATGATGATCATCCACAAGCGTTGGATTATTGCTGATCTTGTTCGTTACGTCGATTTGCAAAGCGTGATCGTACATTTCACGCAACCGCTTCGATATACCGCTGAATGGCGCCACCTGCATCCAACACGTTTGCAGCGTGCAGCTTCCTGACACTCCGTGGCAACGACAACGCTTCACCATACTCTGCCGCACCGCCTAAAACACACAAAAACAAGAAGGTAATTAATTTTAATGCAACTCAACAAAGAAATAAACAAAAATTTTGTTATTTCATGATGGCCGACTTGTTTAGTTGCTATGACTTAAGCGCGAAAAGGCGGCCATCTTGCGATATCAAAGTTATCGCGATGTTAATCATGGCGTCGTTTCAAAGAAAAGTGCTGAAAATTCGTATAAAAAGGTAATTTCAACGACATATTCGTGCTAAATTGAAAGCGTCACGTAATTTAGAACATATTTCGATAATAATTTAAACATTATATTGGCTTTATACGCGAATATGAGCGTTTTAGTGAATGTGAGGTTATGTTTTCAAAAAGTTTCTAATTAATTCGAAATTTACTCTAAAATATGCCTCTATACAACAAAGTAAGCATGTATTAATGAAATATATTCATTTTTAGATAAAATGTTGATAAATTTATAACATGAAATTTTGAAATTATGAAATTTATTGGTGAATTCTTTTGGAGCTATTTCGAGACGTGAAAATGCAGCGAACTTCATGAAATCAATGGAAATTATTCAAAATACGCTATGGGATTGGTTCTAAGGACCGTTTGATTTGGTAATATAAAACGTTTTTCTGTTATTTTAATGAAAATTTTAGTTAAGTCGTAAAATGTTGCGCATTAGAAGCGCACAATCGATTCCAACTTACAATTAGTTGCTAACAATACGTAAACGTTAACATACCTCGCGTCCAATTTCATTATTGTGCAAATTCATTAACGCCTGCGGATCGTTCACCTCCTCCAGCTCGTCCAGATAGCTCTTAGCAATCATTTCGCCAAATTGGACATTATCCGAGCATCCGCCCCACGACCACGTCACCTTTTCGCCCTTTTTCAGCGGCAGCGTCTTATTGAATTCGGCCTGATCGATTTCGGTGCCGGTGAGCGGTAAGGGGATTTGATTGCCGAGCAGTGGATCGCAACCGCATCCTTGGATCTGGCCGCGTGAGCAATTGCGGGTGATGGTGTGCATTATGCCGGCGGAGACGATGGCGCGCGTGTACGCCAACTCTTTGGTGGGTGAGTGCTGTTTGGCGCGAGAAAAGGCCGATTCGGGACAATTCCATAGATCCCAATGGAACACACGCTGGCACTCGTTCATCGCGATCTGAGCACCAGTCGCTATACTCTCCACCAAATCAGTCGATTTCCTAACCTAAAAAAACCACAAAAAACGCATAAGTCACGCTAAATTGGTTGCCTACATCAAATATTAACGCAAAATTCGATTTTCTTCAAAACAACAAACAATTTTCTGATTAAATATGAAAAATATCAAACTATTTACTAAGCATTATGATAATATGTAATATTTTTTAGCGAATTTTTGAAGGAACTTACCGTTTTGGGTAAAACACTGCGCGTGTTTAAGATGCCATTGATACTGGTTGACCAAGTGGACGAAGTACTTGTAAAAATCATCCAAATAAATAGAACGAACATCATCTTGGGAATATTGAATCAATTGTGTTTGAAATTAGTGAATGGGATTATCTTTTATACTCAAAATTTGGCCGTGTTTAGGGTGCTGTGGGGGTTGTTTATGCAAATTTAAAAGGGGTGGGGTAGAAAAATTCTTACCTACACCTTGAATGGCGTGAGAAACATTTCAACACCTCATAAATTCACCTATTTATCAATTAAAATTGATTTTTTGATCAAATTTTTACGATACTTAGCGAATTTATCGAATTTTGCATTAATATTTATGATAATTGAATGAATTTCAATTGTATTTAAAGGAAATTCATGTAAATTTAACGAAATTCATTTAGATTTAGCGAAATTAGTGAAAATTTAACGAAATTAATGAGAATTTAAAGAAATTAATGAGAATTTAAAGAAATCAATGAGAATTTAACAAAATTCTTTGAAATTTTAAGAAATTTATTGATATTTGAGTAATTTTTATCTAATTACATCAAAATAAATGTTTATTATATCTTAAATTTTTAGAATTCTCATAAAAATCAACAAAATTTTAGGAATCTCTAAATATGTAGCCTTTTCTTGATCATTCATGTATCGTGGGTTGCGTAAATCGCGTCACACACATCGCATGCATTCAAACGAATCATTTTTCACATATTTTGTTTGTTATTTTTAGTGAACGAAAGCAATATTCCCATTGATCTTATTTTTATGGCTTCCAAGAATGTAATTCATAGAGAGAAAGGTGCAGGTGAAATTAAAACAATTTACCTGTCCGTATTTACAGCCCTGTCTGTTTTTAAAGCCGATTTTTATAATCTCCTATTTAGTTTCTTCAAAAAGCGCACTAAAATATCGGGGGGGTATATTTTGACGAACAATTATGTAAATTAGTTTGCTCTCTTTATGTATAATTGGTTGCCTATATAAAAAAAGTTTTAATCATGGCGTCGGTTCAAAGAAAAGTGCTGAAAATTCGTATAAAAAAGTCATTTCAATGGCATATTCATGTTAAATTGAAAGCATCAGGTAATTTTGAACATATTTCGATAATAATTTAAACTTTATTAAGGCATTATTCGCGAAATTGAGCGTTTTAATGAATGTCGTCGCGAGTCGTAGACGCGAAAAGGCGGCCATCTTGCGATATCAAAGTTATCGCGATGTTAATTATGGCGTCGGTTCAAAGAAAAGTGCTGAAAATTCGTATCAAAAAGTCATTTCAACGGCATATTCGTGTTAAATTGTAAGCGTCAGGTAATTAGAAACATATTTCGTTAATAATTTAAACATAGTATTGGCTTTATACGCGAATATGAGCGTTTTAGTGAATGTGAGGTTATGTTTGCAAAAAGCTTCTAATTAATTCAAAAATTACTCTAAAATATGCCTCAATAGAACAAAGTACGCATGTATTAATGAAATATATTCATTTCTAGATAAAATGTTGATGAATTTATAACATCAAATGCTGAAATTATGAAATTTAATGGAAAAATGTTTTGGAGCTACTTTGAGACGTGAAAATGCAGAGCGATTTCATGAAATCAATTGAAATTATTCAATATACACTAACGAATTGCTTCTCAGGACCGTCTGAATTGGTAATATAAAACATTTATTTATTATTTTAATGAAAATATGAGTTAAGTCGTAAAATGTTGCGCATTAGAAGCGCAATCGATTCCAAGTAGAGAATTTAGGTGCCTTGAGGGTTAGCTTAATCCATTTAACAGCAGCTTAGCAAAGAATAGATCAAAAGAACAAGTTTAAGCTTGTTTTAGCTCTTAATTTATAATAGAATAATAAAGGTATCGATACCTGTTGGACGAGAGAGGTCGTTTATGGCGCTAAGGGTGGTCCATCCATCTGACACCTCTATTCAGAAGCAGAACGAACACAAACAGGAAATGTACACAATACATGCAATAATAAGAAAACAAGAGATAAATAAACACCACGTTCTTTAATAAATAAATAAATAAATAAATAAATAGATGCAATATAATAAAATAGCAGCGATTCTATCTGAAGGAACGTCTCCTTCTATTCACAATTGCGCCATACTCCATCCCCCCATTATAACCATAATGCATCATATTCAGATCCTTCTCCACCTCCCCCTTGTTGCTCCCCACATCATCGCTACTATGTATGTTGTGACTGAAGACGCCGCCGCGATTATTCGTACGCCACAAAGCGTTGATTGCAATTAATATAATTGCCATCTTGCCGACGAACAGACTCTTCAATATCATGAATTTGAGGGAGGTGAGCATCATGGGAATGAAGGTGGATGAGATGAGGAAGGGGGTGACGAGCATGGGGAGGATGCGCGACATCAAATCTTGTTTTTTCCCCTTTTTTCGACGCTGCCTTGACAGACGACGCGATTCCTCACTGATTTCATCAACATCATCATCATCCTCGCTATGCTGATTATCTGTAATCATTGAAAAAATATTAACCTATTAAAAAATATGTTTTTAATTAAAACTCTCTCTATATTTCATTTATCATAAATACGCAGTGACAGATCATTTTTAGGTTAATTGTCAAAAGTGACAAATCTGTTATTAGAGTCATTTCCATGGTTACAAAGGGGCACATATTGCTCTTCCTCCTTTTCAAGCACTTTCAGTGCTCGGATCGAGCTGGAATTTTAATAGAATGCAGTATTCTCGACAATGAATCTATCTGCCGAATTTCAGCTCGATCCGATCACGGGAAGTCGGTTAATTTGCCGTCGAAGGGATAACCCTCACACTTAC
>JAODFZ020028501.1:0-10846 GCA_027574845.2 Deinopsis erosa
AGATTGTATTCTATTAAAATTCCAGCTCGAACCGATCACTGAAAGTGCTTGAAAAGGAGGAAGAGGAATATGTGCCCCTTTGTAACCATGGAAATGACTATAATAACAGATTTGTCACTTTTGACAATTAACCTAAAATGATCTGTCACTGTAATTATGATAACTGAAATATAGAGAGAGTTTTAAAAACATAGTTTTTAATAGGTTAATTTTTTATTTACAATCCAGTTTTGTCGTTTTTCGCAACGAAAAAATCCCAAACCTACTTTTCCTTCTAATTACATTTTTTATCAGTGTCTACAAAAACTAAAAGCGAGGTTTCACTGTAGTCAGTGTGGCGTTTCAAACGTTTTCCAACTTCAGGTGAATTTCATACTTTTTCGGTCGTACTGTATATATTAAAAAAAGTAATTTCCAGAAAAGCTCTTGCTGTGCGCCTAATGCACACCGGCAACTATTATCAAAAACGATAAATAAAATTTGTGTCATAAATTTGATCGACGCGATGATGTTGATGTCACAGACACATTGCTCGCGAACAGCCGCCTTTTTATCTATCTATCTATCAACCAGTTTTATCACATACATTTTTTGTGTTATGCGTTGGTTGGTTTCGTAATAGGTAATAATTTCCAGCACGTATGCTATACAAAAACCTAACAAAAAAAAAAGCAGACAAAAAAAATGGGAATGTGCGAGAGTTTAATTTATATGCTTGTTTTTAGTAACAAAATGGCATGGAAAAAATTTGTTTGTTTGTGATTATAATAGAACAATTCTGCTATTAATTAATAACAAATTTATGCGAAAAATCAATTTGCAAATTAAATGTGCTTTTTTGGGTGAACTATTGAATGCACTTTTTAAGTGTGGCCTCTATAAAATATTGAAAGAACAATAAATCGTCGTCGATGCCAAAAACCAGTCGTAAATTTTCTCTCAACTCTTTTATGTAATAATATATATAAAAAAAAGTTTTGCGCGTTGAATGTATTATAAGAGGAAAAGTTTGAACAGTTTTCACCCTCTCCCTTACTGTTCCAATTTTTTTACGTTTCGAGGCATATTAATTGGCAGAGCATTAAATCCCAATAGTGTCATGATTTGTGTGTCAACTTATCCACTATAAACGTACACTTTAAGCTCGTTTATGTGAAAATTCACAGTTTGTTTATTTACTTTGCTAAACTTGTTGTTCAAATGTTTTACTAGACACATAAATTGCGATAATTTTGTTTATTCCAATACAATTTTATACTGAATATAAAAAAAAAAGTTCAAGGTAAAATTTCATCATCATAAAAATTTTAATTAAACGAAAACAGAATTCGCCGTTTTTTGTATTTACAGAAGAATTAGGAATTGTAAAGCTTATAAATTAAGATAATTAAGTTTAAAATTTATTTAAGTTTCATGTCAAGTTTGAGATTGTTTTAAAATCATTGCAAATTTTTAATAAAAAGTTATTTAGTTTAGATGGAATGCAAAAATGTCGTGCATTTCATTGTCGTTTAGAAAATATGCAGCAAATGTTAAGAAATTCTTCATTTTATTTCTTTAAAAATATTTAGAATTAATTTTCTCAATAAATTTTATTCAATAAATTAAAACAGAAATGTGAAAATTAATTTTCTACAAAATAATAATATTTATATATATAAAACAATTAAATGCAATGTTTAGTATAAACAAAAAATGCAATAAAGTTTTATTGTCAATTAGAAGAATGAACAACAAATGTTACCAAATGCAAATTTTTTATAATATCCCATTTTTAAATTAAAAAAAACAAGAGTAAATGATTTACAGCGCAAATGTCAGCTGCATAATAAAACGTAGAGAGAAACTGATTCACAAAAATGTATTTTAATAGTACTTCGCTGCTGCATTCAACATTTTTGACTACTTTTATCATATAAATTTTCTTTCAAGAACAAAAATACTCTACACACACATGCTCATACAATTCGATTTTGTTGGAAGGCATTTTGTTGAGAGTAACACATTGTACAAGTTTTTGTATTCTTATCTAACTGTCAGATGTTGTTTAACATTTTTTCCCTTACACGAACTTATCTGCGCTCTTTCCCCTTTTTTGAATTCAACTTGAAAAACACTTTTTTAGTTTGCTCTTTGGATGATGATTTATTAAAGGAATTAAATCTACGATAAGTAATTTGACAAAAAAGAAACTAGAAAATTTCCATTTTTCTATGATTAATTGATCAAGTGAATAATTTCTCAGTGAGGAAAAAAGATTTGTTAATTAACTAACCAAAAATTTATTAAAGTACAACAAAAGTTTAATTTGCATTTGATTAATCACGCAAAGCATCACAATAAGAGGAGCGAAGAAAACATTCCTGTGCAGTAAGATAATTGCAAAGTTTTACACTCTTTTTCGTTTTATATTTTTCAATGTGTGTGTCACATTCAAAAAGGGTTTTAAAGTATTAATCAATCATCCCACTTTATCACAAATATAATTAATGATTTTATGATGAAAGAGTTTATATAAAATTTGTTACGTGTCTTAATTAAAATAACAAATTCTTCTACTTATATTTATGCAAATAACATCAAAATTCTCCATTTAAATTTAAAATGTTATTTGTTATTTTATAAATATTTAATTGCTTTAATTTTCTGTACATAATTTCCTCCTGATTTTATAATTTATTTTAGATTCCATTACTTATTTAATGCAAATACATACAACAACTCCATTTGTATTTGTTCTTATTACAAATACTTATTATTAGTCAGTGACAATTTCAATAACAACAATCGAATTGATATTTTGTTTTATAAAATTTGTAACTTTGACAGATGAATTCTCGTTGTATTTATGCAAATAACAGGAAGATGCTTAATTTAAATGTAAAACGATATTTGTTATATAATAAATATTTATTTGGTAGATTTATAAATAATGAAAAAACGTTTAAACGTAATAAAGAAAGGAAATGGTTGATGTTGTTAGTGAAGTTTTCTTCGACTTCTCTCTCATCGAAACAGTAATTAATAAGATAATTGATTAAATTATTGTTAAGATTGTTTGCTTGTTTCATCATCGTTAATATCAAACGTTCATTTCCATTATTTAGAAGATAATCTATTTACGATTTTCTGCTGTTTCGCACCAATTTTTTACGTAAAGGGAAAGAGAGAAAAATATGTGAAAATTATGTACTTTTACTGTCATATCCCTATCAAATTTGATGAAAGCTCATTCTCAGTTACTGATACTCAAACTGATATTTTGTGAATCAAGTGGAGTGTGAACGTTACATCATCATCACCACCACTTCCAACTAGATTTGCATATGTTAAGGTATTGATTCTCATATTTATCAAAAATTTGAGATTCTTATTCCAAAAGTCTGCTTTTATCAAGTTTCAATCACAAATACATAAATTTAAAAAAATTGTATTCAATTGCAAATTATTTTACGTTGCAGAAAGTTACTAGAATTAGAAAAAATGCGTCCAGAATTAATTTACAAAAATAAAAATTACAGAAATAGAACAGAAATAATCTAAACTTAGTTCATTCATTTTTCTCGTACATACTTTTAGAGATATTTCCAGAATTTCTATATAATTTTTTTTTATTGTAGAAATAATAAATTGTTCTATAATTATAAATAATTATTTCCAAATCGATAACAAACATACACATCTATTAATAAAGCTTCCAATTAAATATTAATTAAAAAATTGATATGTGAAGTGTGAAAATTTATTAATTTTTAATTATCAACTATTAAATGATCAATTAAATAAATGTTTTATATTAAAACGTTGTTTTGCAATACAACGTAGTGAATTTGATTCTATTGCAACAAATTCAAATAAATCACCAGTTGATTAATTTATATCCTTTCTATCCTGTAACATATATTCGCTGAGAAATGTAGTTGGCAAGTGTATTTCAAATGAAATGAGATGTTTGCAAGATCAGTTTAATAATCCATATAAACGGAAATAACTATCAAATTGATAACAGCTAAAGGACTGTAAATGTCATGTTCGTTAATATATACTAAAATTTATATTATTTTTGGACGTTTTTCTAATCTACACGCGACGATTACGACCTCAAAATGATAAATGATTTTTTTTTTTAGTATTTTGAATTTTATTTATGATATAATATTAACTTTGCGTTAGATTTGCTATAAATCAACATTTATATCTAATTCCAGCGAATTTATTTTTCAAAACAATCGAGATAACGATTCATTTATCATATAATTCACATAAAATTATATTTTCTATCAAACATTATTTTATCATATAACTGCCATACGTTCTAATTGTAAATGTTCTATTATTTTTGTAAAATTGATTAATTGATTAAAATAATTCCATTGCTTACTTGACATAGATGCAGATTCAATTTAAACAAAATTCTACAGTATAAAATTTAGTCAGTGTGAGATCTCTCTTATAAATTTTACAAACCTTTTTGGTTTTCTTCTGATATTTTCGAATATATTGACTAATTCGTGCATGTATACCAAATTTCGGTTCGTTATCATTGCGGGAAGTCGTAAATAATGTTCGGACATATGTACATATTTATGTGTAAGTAATATATAAAGTTTGTATAAATTTTGAAATTCAACTGAGTTGATAGATAATTAAGGCAAATCTTTTATGCGTTAAGTTTAAAAATAGTCTACAAGTATCATTTAGGAGATTATTACGTTCTGAAGAAGAAGTGTGATAAAAAAGTCTTTTAACTTATATAAACTCTATATAATGACTTATTTCTATAGCAACAACTCCCGCAGGAAATTATTTTAAATAAATAATTAACTTAAACACATGTTTTTTATTCTCTAATTGCAAATTACATAAAATGCAACTTTTTAAATTTATTTTATAATAATAATTAATAAACATGTCCCTAATTCGATAAAATTTATTTATATCTAAGAAAATAGATATTATGTAACAATTTCTTTGAACTGATTGATTCTATTGAATAAATAATGTTGTTAATAAAAAGTTATTAGACTAATAAATAAAGTGTTTATGAAAAATTCGTTTAATGCAACAACTTTTTGAAATAAATGGAAAAGAAAAATTATTTGTTTTGTGAATGAAACAAATACATATTCGAAAAGCATTTTCCAACGGCTGTTTGTATAGCTCAATAAGAAAAAGTCACCATTCTTAAACGAGAAAAGGAGAGGAAGTCTTTTTGTGTGTTTTTATTAGAAAAGTTTTCTACTTGTATCGATCAAAATCATTTAATCTGGAAATGTTCAATTAGTAATGCCTTGAATTTGATCAATACAAGAAGAATTTCCTCATTAACTATTTAAGAAATCACATTATTCTATAAAAAATTGATCAACCTCATTATTTTATAATAAAAAGCAGCTGCTCAATATCATTCAATAAACATTACATTAAAATTTGAGTGCAAAGTAATTACAAACAGATGTCTTGTTTGTCTTGTAAGAATTAACAATTTAATGGACCTGAGGATTTACTATAATGATGTTTCGTCGTTTTTCAATTGTTCTTGAATAATTATCATACTAATTTCATTCAAACTTTGTTTATATTTTAATATTCTCTTATTTTATCTTATTTTCGTTCCTCTGAATGTTTTGTTTAAACTATTTACCAGCAACGTGGAACGCTTTACGATGCTCAGGGGTAAATGAATGCATTTTGGTTCTCTCTCACGTAACATAACAGCAAAAAACGAAGAATATAAAATAGTTTCATGGAATTTAAAAGTAAAATTAGAAAACCTATAAAAAATTAATTAAGTTTCCAGCAAATTTGTTAAGGTGTTGTAATAATTGCAAATGCAGATTTATAAATTACATTATTATTCAATTAAATTAATTCAAAAAGCAAAGAAACTAAATAAAAGATTAACACAATAAAGCTAGTAAACGTTTAAATATTTTATATTTATAATTTCACATTAAAATGAAAATATTTTGGAAAATTAGCACAATTTTTCGCTTGTATTGAAACTTTATTTAGATTTTACATTTTCCTCATTATTTAATTATAAAACGTTTAAATATTTAAATAAATTCATTAATATTTGTTCATTTTCTAATAATATCATCCCGGCGCATCCACCAATAATCATAACCATTACAATTTCGGTTAAAATTTGAGCATTTACTGTGCAATAAAAGAAAAGGCAAATTTATTATCAGTAAATATCTATTAATAAGAACGAGTATAACAATAATAAATCGTGATAAAAATGTATGGTGAGCTTGCTGTTATCTTAAACCTCTCTCCAAATACTAAAATCCCTTCGAGTTACTTACAACAATAGCCTATTAATCTTTATTTCCACTTTATTTATTGTATTTTAAGATAATACCACATTGATTAGTTAAAAAGCAATTCTTATATCATTCCAATTCGGTGCTAATTCACTTCCAGCGCACACACAATAAACAACGAAAGTAAATTTGTTGTTTATGTATACGAAAACAGGTTATAGATTTATAATAAATAATCCTTGCTTATATAATTGTGTGTTACGAGTATGTGGTCAGCCACATATCAGCAACTACGTAAATAAATTGCGGTTTATGTATTTTGCAATATGTTCTACATAAATTTGATTCATATTGAATGCGGAGTTTATATCACAACATTAAAATCAAATCATGAAAAGTTGTTAATGTGCGACTATTTCATCAAATTGAACGACGACATCATAAAGAGCTTTAACAAATAAAAGTTGTAAACAAGTTGCAAACTACATTAACAAGATGAATAGTAACTAATATTTGTCGCAGGTTAACCAAAAGTATTTCTTCTAACAAGGGAGAGAGAAAAAACGGGAATAAAAAAGTTGTTGTACGAAAGAATTTATAACTTACAGCGCGCAGTTCATTTCAACTTTTCTTGTTACATTCCGAGTTATAAGATGGAGATAAAAAAAGATTGTTAATTGTATATTAATAGGTTCGCTTCGCAACGTTGGAACCTAATTAGATTTTATTAGAAAATAGAATTATCTTTGTATTAAGATGACCATTCTCTGTCAGGGGATAATAGTTTTGGTTACATTGTTAATTAGTAGGGATAACTTCAAACTTATCTACTTTAGATTTCACTTATACTTTAATCTGTCAACCGTAAAACACTCATTTAATGAGTGTAATTAATATTAAAATAACTTTTTTTGCGCTTTGTATATAAAAGAAACTTTTTATCAAATTTCTTAAGTATATTTTAGTAATCCGCTAAGAGGTTTATAAATTTTTTATAAGAATAAGATGCTAGTGGAATGCCTAATGAAGTACATAATACCTAGAACATTCTTTCGAAGGTTGTAAATTATTTGTACAATTTTAGATAAATTATGTAATTACATTCTGAATGATCTTTGATGCAAATTACGCTCGAATTAGTGCGGTGAGCAAATATGTTTAATTGAAATAATTCAAATATATATTATTATCTACCGGGTGTTTCAGATGTGAGGAGACACTGCAGTGGCGTGTCAAGTAAAAGGCAATAAACTAAAACATTTCCGACTTACCGCGCTGATACATTTATAGAATGCCTCAATAGAATGAGAAAAACTTAATTTAAAAGAAGGAAAGTTTCATTTTAAATAAAAACAAATATAAAATAGAAGTGACAACTGTCTACTAACTACTATTGAAATTTGTTGTAATCTGCATCTAATGTCAAGTAAGCAATCGACTCTAAAATAAACATCAAGAGTAAGTTATATTTTAAGCAACAGAAGGATGAAAATAATACTTTAGTTAATTAAATAAATTGAAAAAACTAGTTGAGCGTTAAAATTACGGCAAAAGAAAAAATTATCAATCAATGAAACTTTATTAATAAAGCTACTTACTTATATATGAAAAACAAACGCAATGGAATACCAATCAGAAACACCTGCAACAATAAAAAACAATTAATTAGCATAAATAAATTGGCTTCCTTAAAACAATTAAAACGAATACGCGTAAATACAATGCATGAATGTAAAAAATAAAATGTTTGCATATCAACAAGGTCATCGTTAAATTTACATATAAAAAAAATGGTCAAATAAACGGCACTGGGAGGAGGTGGTGTGGCATAATTTAAAATTTATTTCTATGTGTAGAAAATAGATTAAATCTTATCGAGGAGAACGGCCTTTACTATTCAATCTCTTAAGCTGGCATTGTTGTATTTATAGAAAATTTATGCAATACTATCGATGTTAAAAGGTCTTGTACTTGATCTACTAAACCAAAACAGCGACCCTTTTACCCAAAATTGTTGCCATAGCAATCACTTATTCCACTTCCTATATTACGTGCACCTTTACAAAAGAATTATTTCATCCTTGAATTGACTTACTAAACACATGGAGTTTAGTTTATTATAAAACTAAATTAAAGTAAATTAAAAATGAAGTGTATTGTTGCTATAAACTTGTGAATAGTTTCTGTAAATGTGTAAATGAATTATTGGTAAATTTAAATTATACAAGAATCCACTTGACGACATGCAAATTTATAGATAAAATGGTTGCGGAAGGGTGAAAAACGCGTTTTAGTGAGGGAAATAAGTCTTAGTTGCTACTGCTACTACTTCTCTTCTTCTTCTTCTTCTTCTTCTTCTTCTTCTTGTTGTTGTTAATTCTGATTCTTATATCCTACGCAAAACAAATTAAACTCGAAAACTTGTTAAGAAAAATCAATGAAGAAACTAAACTGCAATAAGTAGTTAGTTGAAGTAGAAAAACGTTACCTTTGTGTAATTGTATAAAATCATAGCCTCGAACAAAGAAAAACTTTTTATCAATGATATAACTCGCTTATTTATTATCAATAACTTATAATAATATAGAAAAACATTTCATGGATGATTAGAAGCAATTTTTCATAACAAATTATTTAAATATTTATTCGCTAAGTTAGATTAATGGGAATCGATTAACAGTCTTTTTATTTAAATGTTGTTTATTGATTGTATTAGTATCGATTTGAGGTGAAAAAGTGTGTTTTATGTTAACGGGGTGAATATAATAGGTTTTGTTTTGCTGCTGCTGCTATTATAAGACTGTTTGTTGTTGTTCATTTGACTTGCATGTTCATAAAAAAGACCCACACACACACACTTGACTTTCTTTGCTGCATGGGCTTAGTGCACTTTGTCATTAAGGATTCTCATTTAGGATATGTTACGATGTATGAACACTTAATTAAAATATGATTCAACATGAATTTCTAATTATAAATGTTTACATTTCATTATTTTCGTATATTCAAATTTAGAATTTTCAAATGGTTTTTTGCTTTCTGAAAACTCATTGTTTATTATATTAATTGAATGAATTATGAAAGAATAAAATGAAGTTTTGTTTGTTATTACGATTTTTATACTAATATTTGTTAAACGAAAATATTAGATGAATAGTAATGTTTTTATTTTAACATTGTATGTCGTCTAATAAGTTCGTGCGTTTCTTTTAGGCTTAATTTGTCATAACTTTTGTTATTTGTCATAAGTGTTATATATCATTTTGTATATCTTGTTTTCTACTTCTAGAATCTACATTAATTTATCATTTTTGTTTATAATTAGTTGCGTTTTATCTTAAAATTCAAGGAATTGCAAGTAAAAAAGTCGTCGATATTTCGTATTTAATTTTTTTACTTAGGTATATTATAATAAGTTCTACAATCTTCTGGAACAATTTTTTTAAAGTTGTTATAAGTGAATTCTATTGCAATTTAGGAAATAGGTGAATTCTGTTTCCTATTAAGAAATCTTTTATTAGCAAAGAAATAAAAGTTTATTGAACGTTGAAAGTTTAGTTATAATAACAAGTTTCTAACATGAAACAATTGAAAAAATCCTATACGATATTAAAAGTGTCTATAATGACATTTTACTTATGTTTTTTATAGTTTTGGTTAATGCATATTGGTATATGAAATCATTTGGAATTAATCTTATTGTCAGTTGCATTTGGAGCAACTTGTTTTTGTTATTGCAGAAATTTGCTTTCTATTTTTCGTTGTGTACATCGCTTTGCAAAATATCTCAATCAGTTACCTTGATAAAGTAGAGTGGTTAGTTCTGCTTCAAATAAAGAGGTTAGATTCATTCTATTATATTCATATTGTTTTGTTTTATTTTGAAATTAAGAAGCTATTCATTTGCAATAATAATTTTTACTTAAATATTTTTATTTTTAAACAATTTTGATCACTAATCCATTATAAAAATTGTTCGATTTTTTTAATATGGACTTAAAACACTATTACAATTAATAATTTTATTAATTAATAATAAATTTTAAACAATTGCTATATAAATAAATGTAGTTTTAATAGTAAATACAAAAACAACATTTTATTTAGCAAAAGAAAGTATTGAAATTTAGTTTTCACTGCCTTTAAAGCAATTAAACTATTTTTCAACTGTTTTTACTACAACAAATTAATGTCTATAAATTGTACTAATGCTACTAATAGTTTATGTTGTATTTATATGCATTATTTGCTCTATTCAAAGATAAGATGTTGGAAATAGACTTTTTTATCAATTTGCATTTCTATGCATTTTACCGCCTCAAATTACAAACAAAAATCATAAAGCTAGAAATAGAAAGCAAAATTTCATAGTAATAGAAAACATTATGACTTATAACGCAATATGCGATAAAATAAACCTAAGCAAAAAACTCTGAAAGTTATAGCACGAAGTAATATTTTTACTATCGTTTTTATAATTTAATAAAACTGATGGATTCGATTTTTAATAAAATTTGTTGCTGTTATACTAACAAATTGTCGATTCTCTTTTTTCATTAATTCGCCTGTTATAT
>JAODFZ020028512.1:0-11496 GCA_027574845.2 Deinopsis erosa
AAATTATTCAAAAATCTGGTAAAATTGAAAAAACAGAAATTATTCAAAAATCTGGTAAAATTGAAAAACTATCAAAGGAAAATGTTGAAAAATCCGATGCATTAAAGAAAAATGTTGACAAATCCGATGCATTAAAGAAAAATGAAAATATTGATTCGCCTTCAAGTGGAAAATTGGAAATTGTAATGGAAAATGTTGCTAAACCACCTGAAAATGTTCCAGCTAAACAATCTGCAACTATCGAAGCAACTGAAATACTAGAAAAAGTTGAAATTGTTCGTTCTGCAATTGAAAAACCGATTGAGCAACCAATAAATGAAAAAGTTGCGTTGTCGAATAATATCGAAATCTCGGCAGCAGTTCCTCTAAATTTAGAGAAATCTAAAGAATCTCACGTAATACCAATGCCCGCCGACTATGAGAAAGACTTTTCGAGCGACGATAACGACGCGGACGTCTATCCAAGTGAAATATGCGATGACGACGACAATATGGAGCTGGAGGAGTCGAATGAGACGACCGAGCGTAAAATACACACAAACGAGCAGCTAATTAAAGAGATTGAAACGCAAATGGTGCCTATGGAGGAGGTGAATACAACAATCAAAGATTCGTCGATATTGATGAGCGAAACGAAAGTGGAGGTGGCTGTAGATCCACTAGCTGAAATTCCATGCTGCGAGAAAACTTACGCTGAGCTAACTGATCCATTGAAATTGCCGTCGGATCACGAGAAGGATGTGGAGGAGGAGGAGGAGGAGAAGAAGGCGACTCTATCATCGTTCACATTAGATTTTACGGGCGATGCGCCTACGCTGAGCGATGTGCAAGAGGTGATGAAAAAGATGACGCGGAAGCGTGGTCGTGATAGTCCAGCGCCAGAGCAGGTGGAGGGTACTGGGGGGAAGCGAAGAAAGGTGAAGGGGAAGCGCGCTAAAGATAGCGAGTTGCGACGCAGCGTCGAGGAGCGGAAGGAGAAGGAGTTGTGCAGCAGCGATGATGATGATGCGAAAAAGAATGACGATGCGAAGGAGGAGGTGGTGAAGAAGAAGAAACCGAAAAAGAAGCGTACACTCTTAGGCCTAGACATTCCCGATACGCCTCTGGACGATTTTGCGCCGATTGGTGTGCGCCAATCGAGACGCATCGCACAAATTAAAATAAAAGAGGAAGCGGAACGTCGCAAATTAGAAGAAATGGCCTTGGAGGAGATGAAGAGCACGCAGAAGAAGCGCACCAGCAAGAAGGACGAGGACAAAGACTACAAGGCGGAGAAGAGGAAACGCAATAAAATCCTCACCGAGGACGAAACAACAAACGACGTCGAATCGGACGATAAGAAGAAGACGAAACGTAAGCGAAAGCATAAGCATCCGAAATTCGACGAACAGAATCCATGGAAGTCGAGCTCGGATTCGAGCAGCGATTCCTCCTCACAGGAAGAGGAAGCAGAGTATGAGGACGACGATGACGATTTACATCTATTCAAATCGGATCATGAATTCTCGCCGGAAAGCGATTTGGAGAGTGCGGATCCGCAACCGCTGAAACGCGCGCGTACCGTTAAGAAAGAGGACGCGGTGGAGGAGGAGGAGGCGGCGGAGGCGAAGGTGAGCGATGATACGAACTGTCAGAAATGCGATAAATCCGATCATCCCGAATGGATTTTGCTATGCGATGGATGCGATTCCGGCTGGCATTGTTCCTGTCTACGTCCCGCTTTACTCGAAATACCCGAAGGCGATTGGTACTGCCCGCCCTGTCAGCATATGACTCTGGTGAAAAGTCTGCAGGAACGCCTCATCGAATACGATAAGCGGATTGCGAAGCGTGAGATTGAGACGCGCCGACAGGAACGCTTAGCCTATGTGGGTATTAGTTTAGCGAATGTGCTGCCAACGAAAGAGGATGAAAGCTCGAAGAGTAAGGAGGACGAGGATGATGAGGATGATGATAGGGAGTCGGCAGCTTCAGCGCGTTCAGCCGCTCCAGGCGACTCAAGCGATTCCTCGTCAAGCGACGCTTCGAGCAGCGTTGAAAGCAGCGCGGAAAGTGAGGACGAACCGATCTATCAGCTGCGGCAACGCAGACAGGCGCACAGCTACCGCTTCAATGACTACGATGAACTAATCAATTCGGCGATACGCGATGAAATGGAACAAACCGCACCCATCATCGCACCAATTGAAAATAGCAGCGGTGGTAAAAATATGTCGACTATTGTGAATGCCGAAGGCGAAACTGTTGCGGCGGAAGCTCCAATTGAAGCTCCCATTGAGGCGCTGCCTCCTGTCGTACCAACAAACACAGTCCTCCCCTCCACTTTGGAGCAGGAAGCCGACGATTCAGACGAGGAGATTATCAGACCGGTGAAGAAGCTGATCGGTAAGAAGAAGCATCGCAAATTGAATAGTTTGGATATTAGCAGCGAGGACGACGATCAGGATTCGGATGAGGACTTCAAGGGAACGAGTTCGGATGATGATGAGGACGAGGAGTTCGATGAGGTGTCGAGCGATAGCAGCGATTTGAATGTGAGACGGCGGGGTAAGAGACGCGGTGGTCCGGTGCGGCGGTCGACTAGAGCGCGCGTTTCGCGCTACGATAAAGATTTTATTAACGATGACAGCGAGGAGGAGGAGGCGCCGCGTCGTAAGAAGACGCGTTCGATATGGGACGAATCCGAGTCGGAGGAGAGCGATGCGTCGTGGGGACGACGCAAGAAGAGGAATAAACAACGACGACCGCCAGCTGCAGCAAACTCCGCTTCCAATATCCTTGGAGGAGGAGGCAGCGCTAAGAAGAAGAAGCCGAAGAAGAAGAAATCGAACGACGATTCAGACACTGAAGTGTATAAGCGTAAGAAGCCGAAAATTAAATATGGCGGATTGGACGCGCCCGCTACAGAAGAAGTGACGCGTCGAACGCGCGGTCGCAAAATCAACTATGTTGATGCGCTCGGCACGGACAGCGATGAGGAGGTGCGTCGTAAGAATGCAATCAAAAATGACGAAGACAGCGAGGATGAGTTCGTGTTGCACGAGGAGGAGGAAGGAATGACGTACGGCGCGGAACGCGATAGCGACGATTCGAACGACGGCACCGTTTTAGTGCCCTCCGTGAAATCCGGCTCGAAGAAGGGGAAAGGCAAGGGGGGTATTAAGCGAATTAAGCGGGCGCAAGGTGAGGAAGAGGAAGCGCTATTCCCACCGCTTCCCGGTGAAGTGAAAGCAGCAGCAGCCGCCGCCGATTTAGTGGAAGCGACGAATCCAATCGAGCAGATCAATAAGAATTTGGAGGCGATGGACGAGAAGGAGATGGAGATGATGATGGAGGAGGAGGAGTATGCGACGCGGCAATTGCAAATGGTCGCCGTGCAATTGGAGAAGGAGAAGCGGCGGAAAGAGATGGAAGCGGCGGCGGCCGCGGCAAAGAAATTGGCAATACAACCCAATATCGAACAACTTCCGCTAAATGTAACGCAAACGGCAACGACATTACCCCCACCACCACCTACACAACAACAACAACAACCAAGCGAAGTACAAATACCAACTGTCATTGCGCAATTAGCGCAACAGCAGCAGCAAATCGATGATAAATTGCCGAAGAAGCGAGGTCGCAAACCGAAAGCGATTTTCTCACCGGAACAAACTTCCACATCGCAATTCAGCGGCGATGATCTAGCCGGCGATGCGTTGAATGCGGATGGATCGGCGAAGAAGCGGCGCGGACGCGGCAAGGGTAAGAAAACATTAGAGAAGGAGGCGGCAGCTGCAACAACCGTAAATGATAATGTAGTACCTTCAGATCTGTCAATGGAAGCGACGAAAGCAACGCCGCCTACAACAACAACAACCACCAACACCATTGTACCACCACCACCGACGT
Organism: Deinopsis erosa; assembly: GCA_027574845.2. Lineage (NCBI taxonomy): Eukaryota > Metazoa > Arthropoda > Insecta > Coleoptera > Staphylinidae > Deinopsis > Deinopsis erosa. The sequence goes on from JAODFZ020028512.1 coordinate 3,892, forward strand.
CGTCGTCGTCGACGACTAGCAGCAGCAGCAGCAGCGCCGATCCGATTCTAGCGAGCGGTAAATTGGGCGTGGCGAGCGCTCCCCAGCCGTTCTCACAAAGCCAGCCGCAGCCGTCGGTGATAACGAGAATGCTGCAATCGCAACCCGGACAGGCTTCGTATCCGATCGGCGCTATGCCGCATAAGTTCTATGCGGACGCGCCATCGCCGCCCATGTCCAATTCGCCGATACAGGCACCGCCATTTTTAGGTTTGTCACCTCGCTATATTTTTTTTAATTGTGTATTCTAATTTATTTCTTGGTTTGTTTATAGGTTTGCGCGGGGCTTTAATACAAAACGCGGCGAATTATCGCGCCGGCGTGAATCACTACCCGGTGATACGTAGCGGTGCGCCGCCCCCTCACCGCCCACAGAGCATACCACCGCACGTCTATCACGCACACCATCCCATGGATCCATCACCATCTGGCGGCGGGCCTATTCAACTAAGCGAACGCAGCTCCCCTTCAAGTCCAGCGCAATCGGCGAGTCCGTTGAGTAATAAGAGTGAAGCGACACCACCACCACCGCCACCTCCCTATGTACGCGCTCCCCTAATACGCTTTCCACCAAGCGGCGGCGGCGGCATCGTCAGCAATCCAATAGCGCGACATCCTCCGCATTTACTACCACATCTGCAACAACGCCCGCCGAATGTACCTTATCATCCTGGCCTACCGCCGAATTTCCATTACGCGCCGTATGATGGCGCCCCCACGCCACCCACACAATTCCAAGCACCACCGCCCGCCTACCTGGACGCTGTGCATGCAGACGGCGCACCGCACGACGGCGCCAAAAACTACGTGGAGGAGGAGAACGGCGAGTTTGGCGGACTTGTTTCGTACTTTTCGAGTCAACGTGAAGACGACCTGGACACATAACTATCATGACCAAAAATCTAAACGGAAAACGGTCTCAGAAATAAGTAATTCATTACTTAATTAACATGTAAGAAACATTTCCTTTAATAAGTATATCAACATAACCTATTTATTTTAAATCTCTCAACAACAAAAACAACAACAAAACACAAAACAAAAATGAAAGAAACGTCGATATATTGACGTATAAAGAAAATTTATATAAAATATTTGTAAATATTAGTAGAATTTTATATAGAAATAACTTTTTTTAAAACTAATTATCAACTAGATTTGTATATAATTGTATATAAGGACGAGAGAAAGAGAGAAATGTATGTTGAAAACATAACCTACAAGCAACCAAACTAAACGTAAAGCAAAAAGTGGAAAAAAAATGAATGTATAGAGGTCTCATTGTCTGTAGATGTGTATTATAAACAAATAATTAATCATTTTAATTAATTCAGTTAGATATATACATATATATATGAAAAAGAAATGTTATTTAAGAAATTATTTATGATTTAGAATTTATATTCAATTTTTCTTTTTTTTATGTTGGTGCAATTGTTGTTTAATCAAGCAATCCATGGATTCTAATAATTTATACATTTTATTTTTTAATTAATTGCACTTTGTAAAAGCTATACATATACATACATACATACATACATATATATTTTAATATAATAAAAACAAAAATGGTTTATTAATAGATGTAATATGGCGATGCGTATCCATAACCTAAAAAAAAAAACAATTTTTGTTTCTTTATTATTACATATTATGTAGTTAAATTGTGAAAAAAATTACCGTAGGCGTAGTAAGGTGAATAATATGGTAGTGAATAGGCGGTTGTTGAGTAGTACGGGGAGCGGTAATAGTAGCTGTTGTATGGGGCGGCGTAGGCGAGCAGTTGAGCTTTGGCTGCAGGCGCCGGTGCTGCTCCAATGCTGCATATTGCCACTATGAGTAAGGTGATCTAGAAAAACGTATTATTAGATTAATATATTTATTCTTTTTTAGCTTTTTTAGTTAAATCTCTTGTGCTGATTGTATTGGATTTAAATACCATGTGCGTGTTACGCCACTGCTGACCATGGATGAAAGGAGATCGTGCAATAAACGAGTAAGTTTTAAATGAACTAATAATACAGTTAAGTCTCGCTAAACAGACATGTCTAAGACGAACAATGCAATTACAGTAAAAACTCAAACAAAAAAAACGGTTTTTTTTAAAATTTGCAACCAAATCGATTCAATAACGTTGCAACGTTTGAGTTTTTGCAAAGAATAATTAATTTATGAAGACTTCTTTCAAATTTTATGAAATATGAGAAAATTATTTATAAATGCAAAAAACAACCAAAATTAATGCCAAATTTATGAAAAAATAGTTTTTTCTTTGTGTACAGTAAAGTCTCAATACATCGACACGAAAAACACGTATTTGCTAGAAAATGAATAAAAATAGGTACACGTATTTGAAATGATAAATATTTATAATAAAAACAATCAAATTTTATGAAATATGAAGAAATTATTCATAAANAAGCATTTGCTAGAAAATGAATAAAAATAGGTACACGTATTTGAAATGATAAATATTTTTAATAAAAACAATCAAATTTTATGAAATATGAGAAATTATTCATAAATTAAGCAAAAAAACAATAAAAACGTTAAGATTCCTATTGAAAACTTCAAAAACAACAAGAACAATGATTGTTTGGCTTGAAAATTGATCAATTTTGGTAAAACAACATTTCGAATTTACAAAAAACATAAATTAAACTAAACTTCTTTTTTGTACTTAAAATTTATCAATTATTTCCAAAAAAGTGAATGAAAAAAATAGGTATACTTATTTGAAATGATAAATTCGTTTGCATAAATGAAAAAAATCTCTATTTTTACAAAAATTAATGCCAAATTTATGAAAAAATAGTTTTTTCTTTGTGTACAGTAAAGTCGCACTACACCGACACGAAAAACAAGCATTTGCTAGAAAATGAATAAAAATAGGTACACGTATTTGAAATGATAAATATTTTTAATAAAAACAATCAAATTTTATGAAATATGAGAAATTATTCATAAATTAAGCAAAAAAATGATAAAAACGTTAAGATTTCCTATTGAAAACTTCAAAAACAACAAGAACAATGATTGTTTGGCTTGAAAATTGATCAATTGATTGGTAAAACAACATTTAGAATTTGCAGAAAACAAAAATTAAACTAAATTTCTTTTTTGTACATAAAATTTATAAATTATTTCCAAAAAAGTGAATGAAAAAAATAGGTATACTTATTTGAAATGATAAATTCGTTTTCATAAATGAAAAAATTCTCTAGTTTTGCAAAAATTAATGCCAAATTTTATTTACATGAAAATTGATCAATTGATTGGTAAAACAAAAATTAGTACATATTTTCAAAAAACAACTTTTTTAAATGTTTCTTACTTACCAACAAATTCATCTTCATTTTGTCTCTTCAAGAAGCGCGGCGCAAATTAATTCTAATTGAAAAATTCCTGAACAATTTGCGCATTTAAATAACACGCACCTTTCCCTCTTCTCCTCACCTCACCCCTCGCAACACACACACGAACACATAAAACAATAAGTAATTAATTAATAAACCGTACATTCATTGCATTCACCATATAAATAAACAAAAAGACAACCATAAATAGTTAGAATCCTTGATCGAAACTCATCATGTAATCAAAACGAGAATTTATTTATTACGAAAATGAATAAATAAATAAATCGCGATTACATAAAAAAAAAAAAACAATTGACTATGTAGATAAAAAACAAATGCATCATAACATCAGGCACATCAGTTTATATTTACAATAATAATAATAATAATACCGTTTTAGTTTCCTTATTGATGAATCAGAATATAATACATAAGTACAAAAAAAATTGGCACTTTGTTCGTTTATTATCAAAATTTTGGTTACCAATCGATCCAAGGCGGTTGATTAATTAGATGGACGGGCGTGAAGGTTAAATTGATCGGTAGATTGATGATCGCATAGGGCATTTGGTATTTCTTCAGCGTCCGTTTAATCATCAGCCCATTAACGCCCATTAGAAAGCCGGAAGGGATGTGCACCTGCTGTGTGCTATCATCATCGATCATATCGATGTAGTACTCATCGAAACGGCTCGTCGTATCGGTGATGATGACCGCTTTCGCTCCATGCCTTTCAGCAATGATCGCTTTCATCTTAAACGAACATTTTCTGTAATTTAAACAAATTTCTGCTAAGAATTCGCCATTTTGTGTGATCTAAATTACCCTCTTTCTATAAGCGCCACATAGCTATCTAACAAATCGACGTTTTCGTGTGCTGTGCAGCCGTGTATCGGTTCAATCGGGACGAATGGAATGCGTTTGAGTCGATACGATTGATTCTACAAACAAAATCATGCATTTATTAATAAAACTCGAACACAAAACGTCGAATATCTTACGAATGATGGTCCGTAGTCTTTCGCCGGTCGTATCCTATACGTGTACTCTAATTCCTCCGGTTCGATTATCTCGAAAAATGCGTCGCCTGCAATTAGCTCGGCCGTGGATATCGTTTCGGTTTGTTGTAATAAGGAACTTGCTAAAAAAATAATATATTTCTCACAAACAATCAATAAATTATGTCATATACATACAAATGTAATTATAAAAGCTGCAAAATATTACTAGGAACAAGTTATAATACATTATTTATGAAAATTAAAAAAAATTGTGCTTTTTTGAGGTTAAATGATATTTTAAAATTCATGCATTGTAATTGCAAGAAAATCTAATAGATGGCACTGCAATATAGAATTATTTTTAATAAAATTAACATAGAAATTAAATAAAGCTTTGATTTAAACGATTAATTACACAAAATTATTAATAACTGCGATGTTTGTAATAAAGAAATTCATTTCTTTAGTCTATAATTTTGCTAATTTGTAAAAATCTGGCTAAGCAGTTGCGAGAAAATCTAATAGATGGCAGTCAAATTAAAGGTTATTTTAATTAAAAACTATCATAGAAATTAAATAAAGCTTCGATTTAAATGATTAATTACACAAAATTATTAATAACTGCGATGTTTGTAATAAAGAAATTCATTTCTTTAGTCTATAATTTTGCAAGTTTGTAAAATTCTGGCTAAGCAATTGCGAGAAAATCTAATAGATGTCAGTCTAATATAGAATTATTTTTAATAAAAACTATCATAGAAATTAAATAAACCTTCCATTTATATGATTAATTACACAAAAATATTAATAATTGCGATGTATCTAATAAAGAAGTTCATTTCTTTAGTCTATAATTTGCTAATTTGTAAAAATCTGGCTTAGCAGTTGCGAGAAATGCTAATACATCTAATAGATGGATAATATTTTAATCGCACTTATGAATTGACATGAAAATTAAATCTAATTAAATCTAAGCAATTACAATATAATGATAAATAATTAAAATTGCTTAATTTGAATAAATATTAAATATGCTAAATTTTATTTCAAAACTATTAGACTCTTTTATCATAGATGTCTCTACATTAGCTTTAAATTATTTTTACTTCAAAACCGCCTAAAAAATTCAATAAAGCTTTCTTTTAATTGCTTTACATGAAAATATCTTTAATTACGTAAAAATAATGTTTATTTCTAAATTGTTTTTGTGTAGATTTTTGCAAGTTGGCAGAAATTGCGCGGTAAATTTAGTGATTTTCTGTTTGTCACTAGATTTATAGAGAACATCCCACCATTTCTTGTCTGCATTCGTCTTGTAACCGTCTTTCTTCTAACATCGCGTTGTTCAACACACGTTTTAATAGATTTCGTTTAAAAACATATTGTTTTACTGTTTTGTTCTGTTTGCTTTATTTATATAGAAATACGTTAAGAATGTTTTGGGGTAAGCGAATTATGTATTTATTTATTTTAATCGAAAAAAGAAAATGAATGTTAATATGGAAGCCGGCTTCCCACACCACGTGTTTTAGGTTATATTCAATTCAATTCAATTAATATGCAAATTCTAATAGATTTACTGTAGTGATTAATAATGTGTTGTTGTTATAAATAGGTTTGATTATGGAGCCGCAAAAGCGGTACTCGCAAGTGGTGCAGAAATCATTCCATGTGAGCATGGCGGCGATCGACATCTCATCCAGCGACTCCGAACCCGTTCAGGTGATGCTCGGCCACGACAATCGTAAATACCTAATATGCACACTACACGCGAAAACAACGCATCAATGCCCATTAGATTTAAACTTTGAGGTAAATACGAGGAGAGAAAATGTGTTTTTGTTTGTTTGGTTGATTAACGTGAAGTTGTTTAGGTTGGCGATGAAGTCTCGTTTATCACGAATGGAAACAGTCACGTACATCTCACCGGCTATCTAATCGAAGAGGAGCCGATGGACGATGCGTTCGATGATTTGGATGATGAGGAGGAGGCGGAGGATGAGGCGTCAGCTGAAGAGGATGATGATGATGATGTCGAGGAGGAGGAGGATAAGCTGTTGGAAATCACAAAATCGAATATTGTTAGCGGAAAGCGTCCAAAACGGCCAGTCAGCAATGATGATAGCCTACATCGTAAGTATACATACAAACAATATTTTATTTAATACCAAAAAAATATAAATGAATTTTAGTTGACGGATTTGCTTCATTTTTAAATAAGAGACTTCAAAACTTTTTTCAAAGTACGTCGTTTTTGCTTTTCTTTTTCTTTTTATGATTAGAAATTAATTATTTCGTATTCTCTATAGATCCAGCCAAAAAATCGAAAACTATGCAGCTGATTAATGATATAAATAGTCAGGATGATGAGGACGATTCGGATGATCCGGATGTGAGTTTCTCCGGACTTTTGGATGAGGATTCGACGTTGGAGGAGGAGGATGATGGAGACGACAACGACGACGAGGACGTGTTCGAGGAGGAGGATGATTCGGACGATGATGATGATGATGAGGACGACGATGAGGAAGAGGCTGAGGCTGAGGAGGACGAAGTACGTTTTTTAACAAGTTTAACTAGGAAATCGGCAATACACTCCTATATTGAATGGACAAATAGGTTCATTCGCTTTCTAAATGAAAGACGGATTCTTGTTATTCGAAAAAATTGCTTTGAATATTTAAAAATGTTGGATTTGTTAGCTCCATTATGAAGATTTCATAAACACATTTGAATTTCGCGCGCTTTTTTAGTATAATGCACATTAACATATATTTCGCTTATAATTCATTAATAAATAAATAATTACTTGTTCAAATTCGAAAATTTGGAAGGCAATTTGTTGTTTATCGAAATAATGGCTTTGAATATTTAAAAATGTTGAATTTCTGAGCTGAATTGTGAAATTTTTACTAAAAATGCATTGAAAATGAACAATGCACTCGAATTTTCAATGAAAAAAAGGTTAAATCGTCTTGTAAATAGAAGGCATCTTCTTGTTATTCAAAAAAATTGCTTAGAATATTCAAAAATATTGTATTTGTTAGCTGAATTGTGAAAATTTCATAAACACATTTGAATTTCGCGCGCTTTTTAGTACAATACACTTTAACATATATTTTGCTTATGATTCATTAATGAGTAAACGAAATTAAGAGAAATTGGAAGGTAAATGTTTGTTTAACGAAATACTTGCTTTGAATATT
>JAODFZ020028558.1:0-14844 GCA_027574845.2 Deinopsis erosa
ATGAATATATTTGACCTATGAAAATAATATTTGATCTACAAAATAGTATCTATGAGAATTATTTAAATAGGTTAAATAGGTGCGTAGTGATAGGTTAGGTTAAATAGGTTAGGTTAGCGGAGATTTGTGCAGGTATATGTGAACATTAATTTTTTCTATAGGTAAAAATATAAAATTTTATAGGTAATATATGAATTATTCATAGATCATTAAATTAGGATTCTTTTAAAAATTCGTAATATAACACCTTCATCCACTAACCGCTTCAATTTGTAAATAAATGCTTTTAATTAATCTAAAATCAATGGATTTGCATTTTTTGAATAATATTCATTTATATATAATGAACATTTTAATAATAAATTTTGATTAATTTTATACTAAAATTTTTTACTATTAACCCTTTTATAAATTTATATATTTATTCATTTATTTATTTATTTATTTATTTATTTATTAATAATACCATTTTTATTTACACTTAGCACGTTAGAATTTTCGCATAAATATTTTATTAAACGTGTTATCATTGACATGAAAAATGATAAAAAATATCGAAAAGAAAAGTATAAAACATGCAAAGTGCGTAAATGTAAAAAGTTTAAACAAATTATTAATAAAAATTTATTTTATAAATAATTTATTATTTGTGTTACAAGTACATATTTATATATATGAACCAAATTTACATTCTATAATATATTGAGTATTTTATGTATAAATACAGAACGCGATATGTTATCAATAGGTTATCATCTAATGTGCGCGCGTTGCTAAGAAATTATCAGTTATTTATTTATGTGTCTGATGAATTCTTTTTTTTTCTGCTTCTTTCAACATTTTCATGCTCGTAATTATATTTGAATCTGTTTTTTGTGCTATGTACGTCATCTATGAAAATTATAAATATTATTTTCTGTAATATTATTGAATAAAAGTATATTGCGTATGCAACAGAGAGTTGGTAATAATTTCATTGACGTTTTTTAAGTTGTTAGAATTATGCAAACAAAGAGGCAATACTCGAATGCAATTTTTACTAAAATTACGTTAAAATGATGGGTAATTAAATAAAATTTGCCTTATCAGTGGAAATGGAAAGAGGATTTTAATTGTCTAGACATTGTTGTAAATATAATTTTGTACACTTGTCTATACATATTCTAAATAAAAAAATATATAAACAAAAATGTATTAATTTAATGATTTCAAATTTTTCATTAATTTGACAATTTTTTTTGAAATATTTCTTTTGTATATTATAATATAAAAAAAGTATTTTATTCGCGGAATTTATTGATGAAGCTTTACGCGCTTCTCTGTTGTCATGGCCACAGAATATTCATTTTTTTGTTTGGTTTCTTATATTACTTTAATTTAGCCACATAAAAATTTCTATAAAAAAAAAGAACATTAAAAAAAATTGTTTAATAATTTTATCAGATGGACTGCAAGTGAATATTCATTCATTCAACTTTTTTTATCGAAATGTATTTTTACCGGTAATGCATATGAATAATTTTTGATATCATTTCATGCAATTTTTCATCAGCCGAAGGGCTTATGTCTAATTATCCTAATGTATAATATTTAAAACATTTTTTTTTGTCTGTATTAGGTATGTTTGCTCAAATATTAAACAATTTTTAAGGGTAAGATGATATTAATTACAAACGCGTTTATAATATAAATTTCAAAGAATCAGAAGAACTATATAGTCATAGTAATTAAATGTTATTACATTTGCATGACTCGTACATACGCTTGATGATATTTTAAGAGGAAAAGCTTTGGGCAACAGGTGGGAGTTGCCACGCACCCTTTTTTTTATAGTTGAGGGTTTTAACAACTTATTACATGTTTATGAAGTGAACGTAATACACACTCATTATAACGTTAATTTATTTGCTATACGGTATAACAAATGCACAACGATGCAACGAAAAAAATCGTTTTGGCAATTGTTCTTCTTCGCGTCTGGAATCTGGCAAAGTAGACACCTTTGTTTATTTTCATTTCTATTTTTGATGCTCGTATATAATGCACATGGCAGACTTTTAAATTTGCCAAATTACCTATTTTTTATTCATTAATAAATTACGTACTTAGTAGCGGCTGGCTAATAAATTATTTATCAATCCACATAATTTGATTTCTAATCACTATTTAAGTAAACGAAACAATCCATTAAAGTAGTAAAATATTTAACTTAGGTAATCGAATTTTCTAGCACAAGAAGTGTTTAATGAATATATACAATAAATTGATTAGTTTTAATTTTAAATTAATTAATTTAGTCTATTTTAAAATTCTGGTCTTCTAAATATTTATAAGGAAATATCGTATTGAATTATTAAAAGCATTTTTCTTCTAAATAAATAATAAATTTAAGAATTTTCAACAAAATGTATGCATTATGATGATGGTACATTACTTATAATGGAAAGCTCTTTATTTTTTCTAAATGAATAAAATACACACCGGATATTTAAATATTTCTTTCTCCTACCTTTTAAGCATTTTAAATTAAATTAAATTTTTATTACTTACTAAAAATATGTTTAATCTTCAATTGATAATAATATTTAATTTGTTGTTATAAGAAAAGGATCCAAATGAGAGTTGAATGAATTGTATTTGCACTTTTAATCAACAATTTTTTATACGAAACTTGTAAACAATTTTTTAGCTTAACATTTTTTTATCATTTTTATATAAATATAAACAATGAATTTGTTGTAATGACAAAATGCAATTGATTATATTAATTTAGAGGAGCGTATCAATCATTTTCTGTTCGTTAAATGAACATCCTGTATCAATACAAAATTGTTGGAAAATTTTACATGAGATAAATTTTATCGCCGAGAGAAAAAAAAATGAATGAATGAATGAACATTTATTATTATGGATGTAGGAAATAATTTAGCAAGAGTGTAATTATAAAACGAATTTTTTACATTGATTATGATTATTATTATTATTATTAGTAGAGTGAAGGTCATCAAATGCGAATAAAAAAAGATTGAATGTCGACGCGCGCGCGCAAATATTCTCATTTATGAGATTGCTGTTCTTATGTTTCATTCATTAATTAGAGTCAATTAGCTTGGAAAGCTTTAAACTTTCCATAATTACTTTGGTAAGCGCGCTATTGAACCATCTCAGGTTTAATTATTTTTTTTTCAATCCCTACTGTGAGCTTTTTTATTATTCCACAAGGTTCAATTAAGATTTGTCCTTTTCCCTCTTTTTCTATCCAATTCAATTGATTTTAAAGTCTATGAAGATGTGAATTAATTCTCTCCTTTTTAATTAATATATGATAATCTTCAAGGACTTTCATGTACTGTTAATTTCCGATCCGATTGCCTCTGTTCTGCATAATTATAAACTGCAATTTGATGTCAGTTAGTATAGAAGACTTGTCTTACAACTATTTTATGCATCTTCTCTAGCAACAACATTAAATGCGAGTGAATAACATTTTGGGACACATTTTTTCCATACCTGATATTTTATTCCATTATCGATTTTATTTACATACGATTCCAAATAAATCCATTCATTGTTGTAATAGGAAGCTCAAAAGAGTTAGGTCACAAATGTGGTTAAATCAAACTGTCAATTAGTTTGAGTTTGTGTTTAATTAATGTGTGGATGAGTTCACTTTTAACCCTTTCCTGTCGAATCTAATAAAATTAAAGTTTATTCTATTTCAGTAGCAAACACACCAAAACATCTTTTCAATTTTGTTCACAATTATTTAAGAAATTTTGATTATGAATTTGCAATTTGTATGCATTATTTAATGAGATTGAAATTAGTTGATTATAATTTATATACGCAGATGAAATGCTGATTAAATCACACAAGACCAATTCACTAATATAACATTAATCATCTGCTTATTTGTATTACATCTATGATTTTAGTTTAATGTATTGCAGTATAAACCTAATTACCAACCTAATACACATTAAATTTTCAAATATAAATTTATTTCATATTGTCTATACAATAAGCTAACTTAAAAAAAAAATTCTAAAATTTCGGCATGAAAATTGTGTGATCTCAAAAAAGTTTAATTTTATTAAATGAAATAGAATCATTTTTATCTTTATTTCTAGGTAATACATATAATTAGAAATTTATTTTCTTGATATGAGTATAGGAAAATGTTTAAAACCGCGTTTTACAGTAGAAAATCAATTTTTTTTTCTGTCAAATGTTACGTCTTAAAGTCTTTTGTTCTTCTCATGTATAACATGATAAGTTTGATCAAATTCTATTAAAACATACTTTATACTGATTTACAAAGATAAATACAAAACTTAATATTTGTCAAAAAAAATTATTATATCATAATTTATTGTATATTTTTAAAATTCATCAAAAGGCTTTCTAAAATCTCTGTTTATGCTCAACAAAATTTCTTTGATATGTTTTTTTTTTCATAAATGTACATATTACTTTAGGCATTGTTTTGCAATTTTAGCATACAGGAAAATTTAATTTCTTTACCAAAAAAATCATGTTAGACTTTATGAGTGAAATATTATTTTCTTTTGATGAATAAATTTTGCTCATTTTCTTTAATGATATGAAGTCGTATAAGTTATAATTTTATTTAATTATCTAAATTTGTATCTTATTTTTTGCTTGTACATGTTTTTCTTTGAGGAAAAAAAATAAGAATTTATCAGAAACTGTGCATTTGTTTGAGACATTTCTGCCAATGCGTATTAATATCATTTATTACTTATCAAAACAATGTCTACTAGATGATCGAATGCGCACATGATGTCGTACATTTTATATAAATCTGTTGCATAATCACAAATTATTATATATTCATATACATATGTATGGTAACGGTATCACAAACCCATTTAAGAAACGACCTTCAGAATCTACCAGACCGAAAAATTCGACCTCACTGTGCTCAATACTTCCAACCAACTTTTATAACCGAAAAAAAAAGTTGTTACATTAGAAAAAGAAATTACAAAATCATTTTTGATTTAAACATTGATTAATATCTAAATGGCTATTTCAATTTAATTGGACAGTTATTAGCTGATACATTTAATGACAACATCAATACCTATTACAAGTTGAACCTTAATTACAACAGAAAAAACGCAGCATTTTGATAGAATGGAAAAAACTTATAATAGTCTTAAGGGCATAATTACATACATTGGTGAATTAAATGATAAATAGTTCTCTTGAGTATTTCATTAACAAATAAACAAACGAGATATATAAATAATGGAGAAAAAGGAAAATATTATATGAATATGGGAAGTTATTTTATTAAACAAGAACTTTTTTCTTTTAAATATTTATTTAACGTAATATAATAGAATATTTTTGCAATATTTATTTAATTTCATATACATTCGTAAAAAGGGTTAGAACTTAAAACAATATGTTTTTGTTTAGCATTAAAAAGAAAACATGAAAATTGAAAGCCATTGAAATTTACGAACATTTCTATTTACATCTACGCACAAGTAATATGTTTATATAATGTTGAAAAATATTTATTTTTTAATGTAAATTAATTAAAAAATATTTTTATTTTAATACTTGGTATGTGTGTATAAAGAAAATGTATTGTTGTGTGTTAGCTATTGTGTTGATGAAGAAGAAAGAATTATTTTTTTTGCATGTATATGTTTGTCAAGGTGTTGCTTTTGGATATTTACAATTCGTTTTAAGTTAGGAAACAATTTTTTGTGTTACCTGTTTCATTCATTTCCTTGTTTATATTCATTTGTTTTGGAAAATTTTTGTTTTAAAAATACGTTTCGATGCGTAGATATATGAGTAGTGAATACATTCCAAGGCAATATTTCCATTATCACTATTTCAATATTGACAAAATGATAAATTTATAAATTTTTGCTACTCTACTCTACAACTTTAATGCTCTATTTCTAAAAATATTAAGTTATTACATAATGGTTGCTTGTTTTTTTATAGAAAAAGTCGGATGTGATTAAGAAAATTTTGTTAAATATAAATTCCTATAAATTGTAGTAAACAAAAATAGATTCTTGTAGAATTGATTGATTTAATAGAATACTTTCTAGCATATTAAGTCTATTTGGAATCAATATAGTCTGTGTAGTACATTAAAATGTTACTTATTCTGAATTATTGTAAAACCTGATAATGGCTGATTCGCATGAGCTTTTCAAAACAATTTTTTATAAGAAGTGTTTTTTATATTTTAACCTAATAATAACCACAAAAATGAACTAGTCTGGAAATGTTTAATATTTGCCCAGCAAGTAATTTGATTAGTTTTATTAAAACAATTAAAAATGCATTGAATAGAATGAAAATAGAAGATAAAACATTCATAGAATTATCATTAAATTGTAGTTTTCGTATAGCCAGCACCTTGTAGGAGGTTTCAGACTAATTAACAATCTAAAGCAAACTCCACTTAATCCATGCAATCACCATTCGGGGTTAATTAACGACAGCTCCGATCGGATTTCCTTGCACAGGAAGATTATCACAAAATCATTACAAATTTATTTAAAAAGGAAGACAAAAAAATATTTTTCATATAATTAATTATTTAGTAAGAAAAGGAATGAATGAATAATTGAAAATATGATTTTAAAAAGTTAAAAAATTTATGGATGGTGTATTATACATAAAAAGTAGAAGAGAGAAGAAGACAATTTATAAATCGGATTAGAGAATCGTGTGATCCGGGAGCGATCCATTACTTCGGAAGCTGGCGCCAGCGTCCGGACCGGAAATCTTCCTCGATGTGATAAGCATTGCACTACCTGTCTTACAAAAATCTCATCCACATAAAATATTTTTAGTTTTATATATATATGTTATAGAGAGCTGACTGGGTGGAATAATCGAGCGCAAAGTTTCTTCTTTACTCCAAAAATGGGAACTTTCCAACACTCTTTAGTTAGCTAGCAAAACATAAAACGATCAATTCCACTTTAACTTCTATTTAATTAATTAATTATTTATTGGTAATAATAACTACGAAATTCATTTATTCGACTAATCTAACAATAAATAATTTCAATGAAACTACATAAAACTCGAATTTTTCGACGAATCGACTTGCAATTAGTGAGTTATATTATAATGAAATTTATAATCCTTATTATCCTATAATTTAAAGGAATTTTTTTTTTATTAAATTGATTATGAATTTATGCATTTATGTTTTGTGAATGAGCACTTTGACATACATATTTGATTGGTTATAATATTCGGGAATAAAAATACCATTCGCACATTTTTCTTTAAGACTTTCATCTATAAAACAGCTAATATATTAATTTCTGGGTCCGGAGCGCGGCAAATTGCTTCCGACGGCGCTCCGGGTTCTGGCGCCAGGTATCCTTGGAGATGCCGACCGGCGTCGCAGCGTCGCATGGCAACGGACATCGCTACGCCGAAAAATTTCCTTCACCTGCAAAAAGGTGCTTTCTATACATTTCCATCACATTATTTCTTATTAGAAATATGAAATTTTATCAATAAAATATTCTCTACAATAATACTATGACGTCTCAGAAAATGAGGGCGCGCGCGCGCATATTTATAATATTTTTTTCTTAAATATAATATGAATCGATTAACAATTAACCAATCAAAAGATGAAATATTATATAAAAATAATAAATTTAAAAAATGTGCATAATTAGAATACATATTCATATAGCTAATTAATTTATATTTGCATTTTTCTTTAAATTTATTAAGAAATTATGCAAGAATCGATAAGAATTCTTTATTAGAAACGTTTGAAAAGAAAAAGATTGTTTCTTTTAAATATTATATCAATAGATATTTTCTGTGATTTTCCATCTAATTTAAATTGTTTCGTATCATATTTATAAGCGTGTTGTAAGTTCATTGAAAAACAAACACAAAACCCTTAAAACGGCGTCGCACACTTGTTGCTTTCCTTTCCCATTGAATGAATGCACTCTTCGAGTATAGTAAATATAGTAAGCAAGCTGTACGCGTACATGAACTAATTATCTTACAACCGAATCAAATGTTCCTCCTATATTCACTTAATAATGCCTTCAACCAAACGACATGTTACTTTAGTTAGCTTGTTGGATGATTCAGATAAAAATGAAGAAAATATTAAATATTGTTTGACCTAAATGTTTTTCCTGTAAGGCAATGAAAGCAACGCTCTATGAGGTCTTGTAATGCTTCTGACATCCTCATCTTGAATAAAAATTGTTCGTAAGAAAGGAATAACTAAAAAAGAAAAGAAAAAAATATCTTCTTTTATCAAACATTGAGGGAATGTAGTAACAATAAATAGAATATTTTCTATATTGCTTTAAATTATTTTAAACTTGTTACATAATATAATAATGAATTATTGAATTTTGTATGAGTATTGATTAGAGAGAAGAGAAAAAGGCATAATTTGAGGCATGTGCTGCTGCTGCTGCTGCGTTCAAATAATCTAAAAATAGTGTTATTATGTGGGTGTAGTGTATATAATAATCATGAATCGTAGAATTTGATGACAACTGAATTACCCTATTATGTAATGCAGCAGCAGCAAAACGAAACCCTTTGGGTATTATCCCATTCCGGTCTTCCAATCATAATTCTCAAATCCTCAAAATTGCAACAATACACAGTAAGCAGATGTAGTAGCCGAAAAAAGAGACGATTTGTCATAAAAACGAGAGCTCACCCTTATTTATGCAATTATATGTACATAGAATACATCTAAGCCGTACATTATTGTTACATTTTCGATACTTTCATGCTGTAAGTCCATTGAGGCTTGTTGTGGGTATGAAGACGTGCTGTAGCATTGATATCTATATATAATTCGAATAAATTTGCATGAAATGAAACGACTACGTATATATTGATGCGACTTATTGCATATCAATTTTTTTTTTCTTCATTCCATTCATTTGTTTTGATTGGAAGTTGAATATACATATGAACTTTTTACGTTCACATTCTCAGTTTGTTACACACCAACAATTATGCGTAATAGACAATATAAAGTCAATGATTTTTTGCACTACCTCTAACTCTCTTTTACATATCTTACCTTGAAAATTATTATGTATTTTATTACAAGGTGATTACTCACTTATATATTCAGATATTTCTGCTTTGGCTATACTAAATTCATTAAGTTTTCTATTTTTAGAACAATGTTATTACATATACAATAGATTTACATGGGTAAGCACGCATAAAAATTTCTAGAAATTTGATTTTGTTTATCTATTTTTTAAAAGTGAATATTCTGGAATTGCTACTCCCACATTAGTAAATATAAACGATACCTTTTGTATATATAAATTAATAATTAAATTTATATAAGAATAGAAAATGGAAAGAATATAAACGATGTTTTTTTGTAATTTTGTTATTAGTTCTTATTTATTTTAATTGCAGTTTTTAAATTGAATTTTAGAATTTACGTGTTTTCTACTAATATTTTATTCTATTTATAAATAGTGGCGTTAAAGTTACATATTAAATTTGTATGTAGGGTGTCCCAGCTAATTTCTCCGTTAATTGTAGAGTATTCCAAATACGAATTCCATCTCACTCAGTTTTTACAATTCTTTGGTCGTGTTAATCCTTAAAATTAAACAGTTTCATGGAATGCAGGGATTTTTAGGCTGTCTACCTACACTCATATATTTTAATATTTCCTCTTATCGAATACAATTTTTCAGCTTCTTATATTTTAGTTAAAAAGCAATTTTGGTGGCCATTTAGTTAATCATTTCACGTGATATTAATCATTGAAGAGATTGTTGCTCTTGCATTATGGACATTATCGTGCTGAAACGATATGTAATGTTTGTAACCTATCTTTGAACGTAAAAGCTGAAAATTGAGGGCATTTGAAGAGTATATTCCACGATTACTTCTAACTAATCTCCCATACTCATGCTACATATATAACCTTTAACTTTACCTTTTTTTATGTGAGATTTTTAAAATGGGAAGTGATTTGCGCTACCCAGATTAGCGTTATAATAGTAAATTGGAATTTATGGAATGCGTATTATAATTTTTAGTTTACTAGACGTCCTTGTTGATAAAATACTAAACTAGTAATGAACGTTATTTTACACACACACACACACATGCATACATAGAGGCATAAAAATGAGTTTGCTATTTCATAATGCTTTAGTTAGATAAAATTGTGCAATGTCCAGAAATCAATTATAACTTCCTTATATAACAACAAATTTCCAGCGATTTTGTTGTGCTGCTGCTATTCATTTGCTCATATTTCCGGTGTACGTCTATATACTCGTTGTTTCATAAAAATGCCCCAAAGGTAGATATTTTTAATAAATGTTGCAGTATCCTTGAAAATAAAATTATTCTTTTCTAAGCACGTGTAGTAAATGAGTAATAATACTAATAACTATTTTTTTTTCTTATAATATTAATCATTTGATTAGAGAAGTAAGAAGTAGCCTTTTATACGTTTTTATGGTATATGATATTTGAGCTACGACTTAAAATATTTATACATAATCTGTGTGGTGTATGTGTGTGAATTAATATTATAAAAAATAATCTAATCAATTTTAAGATAAATTCATTGAATATGTTTTGTTTATACGGTATCAAATATCATCTGCAAGTCGAAGCCATCTGGTGATTTAAGTGAAAAGGTGAAACGGTTAATAATAAGCATTATAAATGGTATGAATGCAGAAAAATGTTTTGTTAATGTGACATATGCATTTTAGTGCATGTTTCGGCCAAGCGCAAGCAAGCGGGGCAAAATCTGGTCAAAAAAAGTTTTTGTAAAAATTTTTGGATGGAGAGTAGCGTGGGAGAAAGGGTTCTGTGGGTAAAAGTCCATTGTTGTATGCATATGGAGAGCAAAAAGAAGTTGCTTGTCATAGTTGGTGCAGATGTCCGATAAAGCCTTTTGTATCGCGTGGGAGTCGAATTTCGCACATATCGTACATTACTACGGGCCTTTGCTTTTCCACGAAATCTACAATATGATAATATCACGCTCTTTATAATATACATTTATTATTATTAACTAACTAAGAGATCTTTGCTTATTTTTCAGTCTGCATTATAGTAATAGTATGCAAGTTGTTTTATCAAAATATAATTTTTATGAATAAAGTCACTTTGTTATAAATCATAAGAAATACACAACTCTCTAAGTCAAAATCTCTTGGGAGCGGAAACATTGAGATAAGGTATTTTTCAAAAAATGATTCATTAAATTTCAAGAAAATAAATTCTTTTATTATTTTTTTCAAGAAAAACTGGAGATAAAAAAATAATTAACCAACATTCAATTTTCTTCCTAATCGTCGCTGTTAATATGTACTTGTGGTTTTTGAAATTGACGTACAACATTCATTTTTCGTTTTCCATTATTAATTTATCATAAAATGTTTAATTTCTCTGGAATTAAATTTTTAAGATAGGGACTTTATTTCATCCGGTTTTTTAGATTTTTGACATACAGGATTTTGACAAATCGAAGAATATTTTAATGAACAATTTTATTTTGGTGATTGCAATTCATTGAATAGAAAATTTAGCGGAATTTCAATATTAGTTAGAAACAAAATTCATCAACTCAACATTAATGAAACAATTAATTATTATATTGTAGTCAATTATTTAAATTAATACTATTGTCAACTAATATTTACTGCGTATTGCTTACAGAAATTAATTTCTAATATTCATTTTTATTAAATCATTAGCGCGCACCATTTCCGCTTATGAATTTAATTTTTGTACAATTTTTTAAATTTATTGTATTGCTTCTAATCAATAGCATAATAGCATTTTTTATAAAATATTATATTAACATACAATGGTTACATTTTTTTTGAGCAATATTAAAATATCCTTGATCATCGACTGAATTTATGATTAAAATTTGTAGTGTATAAAATAGTAAGCAATGATCTTTGGCCTACACTAAGGCCATACACTCACTCTCTAGTCTGCCTTGTAATTTGAAAATTTCGTAACCTAATATACGACCTTTGAAACTATCATAATAATAATCATGGAAAAACTAATCGCAAATCGTACAGGTTTCGTGCACGCGAGTAAATATTTAAAAGGGGGTTGAAAGATCAACAGGTTTGTGTGTGTTATATGTACTGTTGTTTCTCAATCAAATAAAGAGATACCTGTTTTTACGACCTCGTAATATAATAGGCACTCAGGGCTGTAAAACATTTAGTGGTTTTCTTCCACATTGCTACCGCGTTTTCTTTATTTATTGAGTGCTGCTGCTGTTGTGTTTGGGAATTGCGTAACGGCAATTCACTCGACTTACTAAAAAAAGGCGCACGTGGATTTGAACGCAGGTGCGTTCTTCATGCTAGACTGAATTGGCAAGGACGAATTGTTTCATTCTATATGTTGTTATATACATACATTCAGGAATTAATTCTATCATTGCACAATGTCTCTTGTTTTATTATCAAGTGAATGTCGTCGTCTACGTACAAGTTCATAACTTTTACTCTATATAACTAAAAGAATTCACTACATTTTATTATTATACTTTGCGAGTAATTACTGGAATTATAATAATTTTATTAAAAGCAATAATAATCATAAAAGTTTCTTACTTGATTTTTTCGTGGCGAGTCATTTATTATCCATTAAAATCATTTCTGTACTGAAACTGAATAGAGCATTGAAATTATTGTACTATATATTCGTTAAAAAAAAAAGTTTTTTCATTTTTTTATGCAATTTCCTTTCGTAAATGTTCTTAAAAATTAAAACACTTAATGTACATATGAAATTATGTTAATTATTGTAAGTTACGCATGGCACAATTATATAATACATTTAATTATGGTGCATAATTATAAAGAAATATGTGAAATTTATGTTTGTGTCTTTAAAACGCCTTTTATGGATAAATTACAAATGTTTAACAAAGTTTTTTTTAAACATCTGTTTTTACTATTTCCAACTAAATGCAATTATATATTTATCAAATTTGATAACATTGCGTGTGATGTTAAAACTTTTCTTATTGAAAGGAAATGTTTACGTTTTAGTTTATTCAGTTGTTGAATTAATTAGCTCCTGACTATATTACTTTAATAAAATGTTGCATAATATTCTATTTGCATTTGAACGCCTTTAAACCTTTTTTATTTTTCGTTGTTTTAATTATAGCTTTCGTTTTATATGTATAGTTTAAAATCTATAGTTGTTGAATCATAAATTAGTCGAATGAAAAAAATTATCTTCATTTCTAATTAATTTGTTAAACAAAGTAGGATAACAGCGCAATTAAGATTTTATTTTATTTAAATTTAAATCTATAAAATTTATCACTTTTTTTCTTCCTCTATTAATGGGAATTTTTTATTACTTTTGAGATTATTATGAAAAAAAAACAATTGATGTATTTAGTAATTGATAAAGCAATTTATTATATATACTAATCAAACATGTAATTATCATAAATAACTCTCAATAATTAACAAGAAAAAAGCATAATGAATAAATTATTAGTCAGTTGTAATGAAATTCTTGAACGTTTCAAATTTGTCATATTCATATGTTAATCAAACTAAAGTGAAAAACCCAGAACGTATAATAATATTTGATATGATTAACATAAATTACTCAATAAATTACCTATCACAAAACGTAATAATAATAAGCAGTCAGAAAAATATTTGTTAGAAAATCGTGTCAGTGAATTAATAGTCTTTGACTACATAAATTTTTCCTTTTGTCGTTTCGTTGTATTTAGTCATGAAGTAATGTATTTTGATTTACTAATAAATATAAAATTGATTGATTGATTCATATGTAATAATACATTTTACACTCGCGTAAAGTAAATGGATTTATATGTACACAGGTAGACATAAAGCATACTTACAAATCAATATTAATTATGAAATGTTTTATAAAATGAATGATCACCGATTCTCTCATACGTACACTAATAAATTCAAATCATATTTTAACTAAGTAGACAATTTATATAGCTGGATTTTGATGTCGACATAATTTTATTTGAATCTATCGTTTATTGATATGTGTCCATTTTATATGTCTCTCATATATGGAAATTTAATATTAATTATAATTTGCATTTATTAAGTGTTCATTAAATCATAATACAATAGTTAGTTGCGTAGATAGAGAAAAAGTTTACTTTACTATTTAATTATTAAATTATTATTCCATATATTACATGAAAAGGTGTTTTATTTATTATTAAATAAAGTGATATTGCGTTTTAATTAATTATTACATTCTACTATTTTTATACGACTTAATTTGCTGTTTGATATTTCTATTAGCTAAATATTCTAACTTTCTATAAAAAATGGGTTCCAGCTTAGTGTTCATTCAACTGCATGTTTTTTGGCTATAAACTCGTCATGGGTTCCATCCCCATATGGCTCGTTCTGAAATTCTGATAAATTAGAGATCAGTTTGAATTAGTACATAAAAATTACTTCTAATCACTGTTCAGTTAAAAAAATTTCCGAAATGATTATTTAAAAAGATGCTAATACATATTGAATTTGTATGTAAGATGTTTATTAATATAGTCCCTAAGTGGTAAGGGGCACTTTAAAAAATTTATAGAGTTCTAGAAAAATTCGCCAAAAAAGAAAAGTTCGAAATATATAAAAATTGTTATGCATTCGATCCCCAAATGCTCTGACCTGTTTTCACATATCAGTTTGAATTAGTGCATAAAAATTACATGTAATTAATTAGTTAAAAGTCAGGATGGATTTTTCCCAAATGACTATAAAAAAGAAAAGATTTTAATTCGCA